>JAXQQM020077708.1:0-25357 GCA_034641835.2 Pinus albicaulis | reverse complement strand
GTGTCAAGGAGGTAAATCCCCTCTGCGGACAGAGGCGATCCCTACTAGCCCAGCAGGGGTCTAGCATCAAACAAACAATGCTATGACGCAAGCTCCTAGTTACGAATGAAAGACTTGGGATAAGAGCCTACCTGGATTCCAACGCTAGATCTGAAGAAGAGATGTCCCCGTCCTTCAGCCCTCGCAGATCACAATCCTTCCACGATCTCCGTGGATGAACACCTGCACACAGAAGAAACGAACAGATACATGCATAGGAACCAGCATACGTAACTAAACATCGGTCAGAAAAGATATTACTCGCATTAACATGATAGAGAAAGGAGTGGAACCATAATCATAGTCATCTATTAAAGTGATAAACGAATAGAAGTTACAACCAAGTTCTGACGTCGCAGCTTCCTTCGAACGGGTCTCCGGTTGTCCACGCCTCGCAAAGCTCGCCAAGGAAAGGGAAACCTCTCCAGAGTCTCGTAACAATGGTCTCCTCGCTTGAATGGGCCTTAAGGGAAAGAAGGGATTCTTTACAGCACAAAGGCACTTGGGAATAAGGAGATGCAAAGCTTCAGCACTTCAAGACTAGCTTGCCATGGATCTGAGCAAGCTTTTATAGATGGGGAAGGAGGGAGTTGGGATCCCTATTATTATGGGATTGGCCCTATCAACAAGGAAGGTTCCAGAGAAGGTGGCAAAACTACTTCCCTTCCATAGAACTCCCGCAGCCAAACCTCCCAACTCAAGATAGGCAATGGTTGTGAGTTTGTTTGAACTCAACTTCCGCCATCCATATTTAAAAAACAGTTCCTAAAATGGGTGGCGCGATTGCTGCTCTATGACAGAGCGCCAAGTGGCGCGACCTCTTTACAGGATTTCCCTGATTGGCGCGAGCACTGAACTATCTACCCGCGCCAATGCAAAAAGAGCTGTTTTTCATGAGTTTTGCAAGGAGATGTCTCAAGGGAAAATAAAGCTCATACTCAAAGGGATGCATTGATGATGTTTTCAAGGCATGATAGTGTTCACAGGTCACATAATGGGTCCTTCATTGTGCGGGATGGGGAATGGTAGGGACGGTGACAAATTACTGTGTAACAGATGCCCCCTAAAGCATGAGGCCCGAGAGAGAGAGGGGTGAAATGCTTTACGAGAACATGTCCAATTGAAGGCCCGCCGTCGGAAAACCTGCACAGAAAGATACAACTGATATCTCAAGTACATGATGTATATCTATGGTATGGACGCAGCCATCCGAACAGAGTATGCCATAATCCGGATCCAGGGTATGGGCGCAGCCATCTAACTAAGATCAAACAAATAGACTCAGGTATGGTCGCAGCCATCTAATCAATGAGTCATGTACATAATGATAATAATCCACAATCGCAGCCTGGATTACAACAGACACAATCCAGGGTCTTGCGCTCCATCTCGACCCAAACAAGTACAAGTTCTAGCATGTGAATGTGTGAGCCGATGTCGAACATGCAAGAACATCGTCTGATTACCAGCCAATGATGAAAGCTGTTAACAGACGCGAGAGAAACCACCAATAATGACAATGGTCCTCAAGGTACTACAGGTACAATCCACGGCGTGCGAATAAATGAGTTGATGTCGAACACCCGCAGAATCATTCGATCGGAAGTCAATGATGTAAACCTCTCGTCGAATGCGACGAACCTGCCATTGAGGCATGCAGGCTCCAAGGTACCATAAGGAGTCTCTAGACCAACTTCCTGGATAATGAGTTGATGTCGACAGGAAGTGACCTTGATCGAAGGTGGGCCATAATGATTCCCACATCATCGACACGAGACAGAGAAACATAATGTTTTGTTGCGAATCAGGATCATATGAGAAACAGAGGAAGGTTGATATTCGCAGAGGCCAACTTCTCTTGAACATATAAACGGCACGACAATGGACTTGGCAGTATTTGACATCAACAGATCAAAGGTCATGGCGACGAGGCAGTGAACAGATGAGAGGTCAAAAGAGATTACCCAAACCCATGGAAGCAAAGTGAAGCAATGAGATGAGATGTCCCCAACCCGACACGAATGCAGACAAGTGCCATGTTCAAGAGCGACATACTGCCGACGACAACGACAATGGTTCCATTTTTCCCCCACCATTTCTGGCGAGTACCCCAATTATTTTTGATAACAAGCTTGAAGGGGATAGCATATGCTTGTGATATAAGTCCGCCCTTCAGGCGAATCCATCCTAGTGCATTTAACGAGTCCTAGGAAGGAGAAACTCGGAGAACGTCATTGCGACGGAATCCAATGTCATCAGGGTTTAACGAGTCTGACAAGGGAAGAACTCGGCGTCTTTTCATGTTTAGAGAGTTTGAAAAGACAGCGGAAAAGAAAACTCCACAGGTCCCTTTTCGTAAATAGTTCCCCAGATCCGAAAAGGTAGAAAACAATATCCGGGAAAACCTCCTAGTCGCAATGGGCTAGGGTATTCCTTTTTCGTAATCAATCCATCCCAGCCCGAAAAAGGGTTAAACTTATACTGGGTGGATGTCGATTCGTGTCCATTTTAACGAGATCGAAACGACAAGGGCCTCGGCAATCTTTTCAAGTTTTAGAGAGTCAGAAAAGAGCTGAAAGATGACTCCTCCTGGAGGAACGAGTGGTATAAAGGGTAGCAACTGGTTCCGGTAATGGTGGAACTACTCTGAACAAATAAAGGTCGAGAGGCTGGCTAACAAGACCACTCATAGCAGCGGTTCCTCAGGAATGGGTAAAACAACCAAGTGAAGGCATATGATCGGCCAAGCAGATAGTGACGATGGAGTGAGAAAACCAAGGCTCATCTGGCAACAACAGGCTAATAAAATGGCAATCACAAGAGGTAAAATGGGCAAGGTTTCATTTTTACACAAGCTTGAAACAAAGATAAACTATGCTTGAAACCGGTTTCATTTTTACACAAGCTTGAAACGGAAACAAACTATGCTTGAAATAGTAAGCATGCCCCCAGCATGGTGACTCAATTCGAGGTACATGCCCCCCAAGCTTCGGTCCATATGAAAGGCAGATGGAGTGAAGGTTCAAGTGACGAGATCAAGAGAAAGACTCGACTGGGATTTTACGAGATCTAAACAAAGACTCGAATTGAACGGGAACGTGTTTCATTATTTTAACGAGGTTGACACATTAAAAGAACTATCCTCAAACACCTTGTTTCATGGTTTAGGGAGCTTGACACAAGACCAGGAACTGTGCTCTGATAAACCTTGTTTCATTTTTTAAGGAGCTTGACACAAGACAAGGAACTATGCTCCGACGACCTTGTTTCATTTTTTAAGAAGCTTGACACAAGACAAGGAACTCTGCTCCGACAAACCTGGTCATAATGAACAAGAAGTCATCGCTTCCAAGAGTTCCACTCCTGATGGAAGGGAAACATCCTGGAAGTCAGGACCCAATGCTCCCAGCACATGATGCACGATGGAATCATCACTGGGCACAGGCACGGGGTAAGTAGCCACATAGTTGACCTGCGGTGGAGCAGATACAACGGGTGGATAGAAACCAGGAGGGGGTGATGGCGGACCAGATGCCATATTAGGACCAAATAACGAAAGCTGATCAATGGTCACGATCCGTCCTTCATGTGGAAAACACATCACGCGAAAGAGGGAGGAGACAAGTGCTCCCATGGCATAGGTGTAATCGCGCCCCAGGAGTAAATTGAAATCCAAGGGGCCTGGAACGACCATCACGTCCATATGGACGGTTTTGCCTCCCAAAGTAACAGGTAACCTTGGAAGGATCCCCAACGGTTGACTCGTCCTTCTGTTAAAAGTGAGCAGATTCTGCGTAACAGGCGCAAGCGGCGGCGAACCAAAAGCTTGCCAGGTAGTTGAAGACAGAATACTAATAGAGGCACCTTCGTCTATAATGGTGCTGGGTACAACCAGACCAAGAGCCTGTACTGTGATCTCGAAAGGCACATAAGACGGAAGGCGAAATCCTGCAAATCGATTCCAGTCAAAGGAAGCGACCAAACTACTCGGAGGGGCTACCATCGAAATGTGAAGGTCTTCCCCTGATGTTACGGAAGCAGAAGCCTCCTCCATGACCTCCATCTCGAAGGCGGGAGGAATATCCTCTGGAGCCTCCATCATGGGAGGCGGAGGAGCGGCTTCTTGAAGCACAGGGACAGGAGAATCTTTCTCCAAGTCTGACGAATCTGAAGAAACTAGAAGAACATGAGGGTTATGAGATCCACTCTCGACAGAAAAGACCTGGTGCACCGCGGACGGGGCCAGTTCGACCGATCCCACGACCAATGGTTGGTCGGGAACGGATTCCTGAATCTGAATTTCTGGAGGAGTGGGATCGACCAAGGATGACCCTTGACCAATCACGGCATCAGCCGGTGGAAGACTCAAAGAAAGCTGTTTATAACCAGCCGGGAGGCGTGGTGTAGAAACAGTCAGGTTGTCCAAGACTCGCTTGCCTTCATCCATATAAGGACAAAGGTGAATAGCATGGTGCCCTTCACACAACTTACAGGGATTGGTGATCTTACCCTGCTTCTTAGGAGCCTTACCAGTGCCCCCAACCTGACTCCCGGAAGCCAAAGACAACAGTGGGGGACCGTTGGACCATACTTCAAGTACCTTGGGAATGCCAGGGCAGTCTCGAAGAAGATGGTCTCCCGTGCACAACATGCAGGGGAACTTGACTTTCCGAGGAGGGTTGGAAGGGTTATCAAGAGGAGACGTTTCAGGAGCAATAGCAGCACTTTTAATCTCTCGCTTATCAGACTTCTTCTTCTTTGTCTCCTTCTTCTTCTTCTTAGCCACCTGGTTACTCGAATCCAGACTTTCACCAGGCGAAGAGGAGGAGGAGGACTCAGAAACAGGCGAAGAAGGGGAGAGGTCCACTTTAGAATCAACATGATGTGGTTCGGGTGGAGGAACTGATTGACCAGTAACTGAGACATTCGGAACGACAGAGGTTGAGAACAACCAAACAGGCAACCCAACAGTTAACCCAGGAAGGGACAACGTTGCCATATAAGGAGCACCAACATTTCCAAAAGGAGGAAAAGGACTAGGATTCCCATCGGAGGGGATTCCTTGGTTGGTGAACTCCGGAAAAGTTTCCATTAGAAACAATCTTCAGAACAACACCCTAAGGAAACTAACTTTAACCAGGAATATTTCGTGGGCAGTTAATTTTTAAAACATTGAAACAAAACTCTACCGTTTCATATTTTAAGAGTCGAGAAACGATAAAAGGTGACTCTATCTCTTTCAGATTTGACACAAGCGTGAAAGGACAAGCGCTTGACGGTCTTTTCAAGTTTAGGGAGTCAGAAAAGACCAAATGACTGCTCAGGAAAAACTAGGCACAAAGGGTGTACCAAATATCCGTGAACCGCAATATACACCTTGGTTTCAATAATGAAACAGAAATCGACCAAGGACTTTCCGTACGTGCAGGTAGTCTCCCCGAATGCTGTGTTCGGTGTATCACGGGTATAGGGCGGCAGACTCGGCTTCCTGTGGATAAAGGATTGAAAACCTAGAGGGGTCTCCCTTTATATACGCGACGGTACGGGGAGCGCAAGTCCGTACTAGCGATGTCTAAAGCCAACAGGCGAACGACAGCTGCTAGGTTTAACGACGCCGGAACACGTCTCTAGCCTAGACCTTCTAAATGTGTTTCGTTAAGTTCCAATGTTGCCTTAGGTTAATTGAATAAATTTTACAGTTGATCTTCAATTAATTTTCAATTTCCAGGCCCTATCGTATGTAGTGTCTCGAAAGACTCCTAAATGCAAGCTATATGCCACGGTGCAACATTTCGTTCGATGAAAACTAGTTAAATAAGAGTTGAGAGCTTTTATGCAAACGAAATGAACGGAATACAAACAACAATGTCTCTAATGCAACTAATGCAATTGAACACTTTTCATTCAAACACTAATCACTAGCGATATGGAAAAGATCACAATTTGCACTAATTAATAAAAACAAGAGAGATATTTTTTTTTGATTTTCCAATGTTTAATGGCTAATGTGCACTGAAAACAAAAGGAAAAATTTGAGAAATGATATCCAAGAGAGCGAAACAAACAAAATTCACTCAACAATGCAATCAATCAGATCTCTAAATCGACCCAAAGTCTCTCAAATCGAAGAAAGACTCAAAAGCTTCCGATGGACCGTGTGATCTAGGTCCAAAGAAAGCACAAACGAATTCCGAATGAGGGAATGAACAATCACTCAAAAGACGCAGCAAAACAATCAAAGACTATTAAAAGAGCATGGAGAACCAATCAACAAGTTGACAGGACAATCAAGACACCAAAACTCCCAAGGAGGGCTCGATACACTAAGCCACTAGATGCCCTAGGGCTCAAATCGTGAAATCGGTAGATAGAGGCAAACAACCAAAGGATAGCGGTGAACTCCAGTCAAACAAGACTCCAACACACTCAGACAATCAGAAAATCAAGAAGAAAAGTATTGGTCAAGTCCAGAAAGCTCAAAAATGAAGAAACTCAAAAAAGTCACAGGGGTGGCGCGACTGTGGACTTGAAACTGGCGCCAGAGGCCGATTGGCGCGAGACAGACAAAGGCAACAAGCGCCAAGTGGCGCGACTGTCGGGTTAAAACCCGCGCCAGTCGAGTTCTTCAATAAAAATTAAAAAAACAAGCTAATCTGAAAGCAGACCAATACAAGCTAAGCAAACCAAGAGGCTAAAATAATGAAAGAATCCAACCCAGAAGGTTCATCAAGCAAGGAGAAACAATCAAAGCGAACCAATCATAAACGGGACAAGGAAAACCGGACGATCCCCAGCGGAGTCGCCAATTTGTTGAGGAGGTAAATCCCCTCTGCGGACAGAGGCGATCCCTACTAGCCCAGCAGGGGTCTAGCAACAAACAAACGATGCTATGACGCAAGCTCCTAGTTACGAATGAAAGACTTGGGATAAGAGCCTACCTGGATTCCAACGCTAGATCTGAAGAAGAAGATGTCCCCGTCCTTCAGCCCTGGCAGATCACAATCCTTCCACGATCTCCGTGGATGAACACCTACACGCAGAAGAAACGAACAGATACATGCATAGGAACCAGCATACGTAACTAAACATCGGTCAGAAAAGATATTACTCGCATTAACATGATAGAAAAAGGAGTGGAACCATAATCATAGTCATCTATTAAAGTGATAAACGAATAGAAGTTACAACCAAGTTCTGACGTCGTAGCTTCCTTCGAACGGGTCTCCGGTTGTCCACGTCTCGCAAAGCTCGCCAAGGAAAGGGAAACCTCTCCAGAGTCTCGTAACAATGGTCTCCTCGCTTGAATGGGCCTTAAGGGAAAGAAGGGATTCTTTACAATACAAAGGCACTTGGGAATAGGGAGATGCAAAGCTTCAGCACTTCAAGACTAGCTTGCCATGGATCTGAGCAAGCTTTTATAGATGGGGAAGGAGGGAGTTGGGATCCCTATTGTTATGGGATTGGCCCTATCAACAAGGAAGGTTCCATAGAAGGTGGCAAAACTACTTCCCTTCCATAGAACTCCCGCAGCCAAACCTCCCAACTCAAGATAGGCAATGGTTGTGAGTTTGTTTGAACTCAACTTCCGCCATCCATATTTAAAAAACAGTCCCTAAAATGGGTGGCGTGATTGCTGCTCTATGACAGAGCGCCAAGTGGCACGACCTCTTTACAGGATTTCCCTGATTGGCGCGAGCACTGAACTGTCTACCCGCGCCAATGCAAAAAGAGCTGTTTTTCATGAGTTTTGCAAGGAGATGTCTCAAGGGGAAATGAAGCTCATACTCAGAGGGATGCATTGATGATGTTTTCAAGGCATGACGGTGTTCACAGGTCACATAATGGGTCCTCCATTGTGCGGGATGGGGAATGGTAGGGACGGTGACAAGTGCTGATAATATGATTGTGCATGTCTATAGGTTGTTGGTCCAATCCTATCAAGGATCTTAAAATGTCCGCAATATGGTGGTTCTAGCTTGGCACATGATATGATCCTCAAGGAGCTCTTCTTGGGCTTGATGTGAAAATAAACATGCTACCCAACATGAAACTCATTAAATATCTAGTGTTTTTCTGCATAACTCTTCTTTCTGTCATGTGCTTCCTTTATATTTCTCTTTATAACCTACATTTCCTACTCCATGTCTTCCAATATGTCTAATCCAATCAACACCCTATTACTTGATCACTCCAACTGATGGGAGTATTACAACTCTGCCCATACACTAACTCAAAGGGACTCATCCGCAATGACTCCTTGTACCCATTTTTGTGTGTAAAATAAAACAAAGGTATATAATCTCCCCACTTCCATTGTTGATGCATCACATACATCCTCAACATGTCCTCCAAGATCTTGTTGACCCTATTAGTTTGTCCATTTTTCTATTGATGATACACTGTGTTGAATCCCTACTCGGTGCCCAAACCTGCAAATAATTCCTTCCAAAACCTAGAAGTGAACTTTGCATCCCTGTTTGACACATTCTTCTTTCTAACACCAAGCAATTTGACTATGTCTTTTATGAACACCTATGCTACATTGCTAACTGAATATGTAGTCTTCACTGGGACAAAGTGTGCTACCTTTGTCAACTTGTCCACAACAACCATGATGGAATCATGTTGTCTCACTATCCTCGACAAACTTGTGATAAAGTCCAAGGAAATGACCTCCCATTTCTAGTTTGGAATCCCAATAGGTTGTATTAGACCACCTGGATTCCTACACTCAGCCATCACTTGCTAATAATCCAAACACTTACCCACGAACTCTGCTAATAATAGAATCTCTTCATTATAGTCAACGTCTTCTAATAGCATGGGTGACATGAATATGGTTTGACATGAGAATACCTTAGTATAACCTTCTTGAGATCACTATTTTCTAGCACATATATCTTATCTCTAAACCTACCAATCCATTTTCTATGAGACGATAGTCCACATCCTGTACACCTACACCTGTACCACTACTAGTACCTTTACATATACGTGTACTTGTACTCTGTACCTATAATTGTACTCTGCTACAATCTATGCCTAAGCTCCATATACCTGACATCATACTAACCTTCCTGCAAGATCCTATCTTGTAAATCTGTCCCATATGAGATCATATTTGCAATGTTATTTACTTGTATCCACCTGCTAAGAGAATCTGCGACCTTGTTCTCTTTACCTTTGATATATTTGATCTCAAAATAAAACTCGTTGATCATGGCCAACCATCTAGCTTGCCTAGAATTTAGATTCGGCTGGTCAAACAAATACCTCAATCCATTGGGATCACTCATCAGTACAAAACTCCTGCCAAGAGGATAGTGCCTCCACATCTTCAATGCATGGATGATCGTTGATATCTTAAGATCATGTGTATGATATTTTTGCTCATGTTTATTCAATTTATGTGACTCCTAGCATGCAACATGTCCATCCTACATAAGGAATCCACCAAGCTCTCTTTTGAAATCATATGTACTTACTATAAACTCTTTGTCTGGATCTGTGATCTTTATCATTGGAGCATGTCTTAACAATTTCTTAAGCTGCTCAATACTAGCCTCACACTCCTCTATCCACTCAAAATTATTACCTTTCCTCTATAAGGATGTAATCAGATAAGAAATATGTGAGGAGTTCTTGATGAAACTATGAAACTCTTGTAATAACTTACCAATCCCATGAAATATCTCACCTCATATACATTTCTAGGAGTTTCACACTCCATGTTAGCTCTTTCCTTTTCTGGTTCCACCACTATTCCCTCCTTGGAGATAACATGTCTGAAGTAATTTACCTCTGTCTAAGAGAAACTATAATTTTCGAGATTAGCATAGAACTGATGCTATCTCAACAATCTTAATGTTGCTGCCAAATGTTCGGCATGATCTTCCACATTCTTACAATATACCAGTATATCATCGATGAATACAATCACAAATTTTTCCAAGTAAGGATGCAAAAATATATTCATCAAACAAATAAATGTAGTTGGAGCATTTATCAAACCGAACGGAACTACAAAAAACTCATAATTCCCATACCTGGTCCCGACTGCACTCTTGTAGATGTCGTGCTCTTTGATACGTACGTGATGGTATCCCGATCTCAAGTCTATATTAGAGAAAATTGCTACTCCCTTTAGATGTTCAAAAAAATCATTAATCCTCGATAATGGGTACTTATTCTTGGTCATAAATTTGTTCATATGCATGTACTCAATCCACAATCTGAGAGTGACATCCTTCTTCATGAAAAAAATGGGTGCACTCGAAGGTGATACCTTCTCATGATGTGAGCGTGTAGAACTAGATACCTGCTCAAAACATCTTCATCCTTAACTTACTTACCTTTCTCACTAGAGATATGAAACCACAAATAAAACACACCCTTTCCTACAACTATGCTTGGTCTGCATAGTTCTCACCATCCTAAGAATGTGGATTCCTTCTTTCCCTATAAGACTCTTGGTTCCCATTGTAATCGAAGCACTCAATGGATTTTTCATAAAAATCAACCTTGGTCCTATGAAGGTATAGTCATTCCATACCCAATATCATGATATATGATCCCAATGGAAATATGTTCAAGTGCGCTACTGTAGGCATACCATTTAAATCAAATGTAAAAGATCTTACCCAATGATGAAATATTTTCTTTGTACCTATAGACAACTAAAATAAGCAATATTCTACATGCATTTCTTTTCTCAAACCACACTTATCCAATAGGTTAGGATTAATATAACTATAATTAGATCTAGGATCAATCAAAATAGAAATAACTTGATCACAAATCTTATCATCCATTTCAATGATAGATGCCTAATGATCTGCCTTCTTGTTGTCCACAACTGCATAAATACAAGGAATCTTATGACCAACATCCCCAACTATCTGTGCCTCCTTTGCATTATAGATCTAGGGTCTACCACCGTGATATTGTAGAAAATCCCTCTCACGATGATCCTTGCCACATATGCAACACTGCAACGGTGCTCTACCATCACCTCTAGTTTGTTACTCTCCAAGTCCCTTCCCACTTGTATTGAAATTATTGTAAGGAACCAAATTTTCTTTCTCACCTACATCTTGTGGTATTTCCCACTTTGGTGGCCATATCCCATTATCTTTCTCATTTCCTTTCAAATCACATTTAGGCTCAACTTTTCATTTTGACTACTCATGAAAATGCTTCAGCTTTCAAATGACCTCCTCAAATAATCTAGGCTCATTGAACTCAATCCTGTTTCTCTATGCTACCGGCAACCCGCTGATGAATCTCTGAACCTTATCCTTCTCCTCCATGAGGTAAGGCACATATCTCAAAAAGTCCAAAAACTTGCTAGTATACTCATCATTTTTCATGGAACCCATCTGCAACTCATAAAACTCCTTAGCTGTAACATCATAGTACCTCTCTAAAAAAGAATTTTTTCGAAATAGCCTCTGTAACTCACTCTAGGTAATTTCCTCCTCATATATACCCCAAAATTATTCACATCTTCCCACAAAATATTTTTTTTACCTTTAAGACTGAATGTAGATATGCATGCTTTCATATTTTATGAATAATCAATCTGAAGAAATTCCTAATACCAAGCAACTATGCCTATGAATCTTGTGGTTTCTTCATCTCTCCATCAAAGGTAGGTGGCTTTGGTTTCATAAACTCACCCAACAAATATCCCTTGTCACTCCTCCTGTAAGGATGATAAAAATGATGATCATGATGCCTATCATAACTAAAACTAGAATAGTACATGTGTTTATCTCCTCTCCTATCCAGAGTGTCCAATAATTTTACATCTCTAATTGTGTCAGCTCTACTTGACCTGTAACCACTAGGAGACCTACCACCATATGCACCATTAGTTCCATCCTCATGTCCATAACTGATCTGAAGTGGTCCCCGTAACTGCAAATATGACAAAATCTGAATGGTTTCTGCATTCAATTCTGCTTATTTTTCTTGTGCATGTATGATTCAATCATTTTTCGCCTCACAACTCCTTATCTCATCCTTCAAAATTATCAGTGTATCTGCTAAATTAGATGAGTGCCCAACACAATGCTTCTCATTAGATTCATAGGGATATTCTCTATAGTCTACCATCTTGCTAGCCATCTTTGATTTATTCCTTCAAGGCCTCTCACTCTAGCTTAAACCAAATCAGACTAAACCAACATACCTTAGAATAATTCGGGGAGGATATCTCATTTGCAAGATCAACCAATCAACATAATGCATGTATAGACATAATGATACCAACATATAGTATTATAATGCATAGGTATATCGATGCATATACATCATTATAGATAGAGTCCAGTCATAAATTCACGACCATGTCAACTACACACCATGACCTCGTGCATGGCAACCTCAACCATACAATTGTACACTCGAAAACATGTAAACACCTGAAATGTATAAGCATTTATATGCTCATGAAAATACATTTACAACAACACCATCAACCCTTCCATGGTGACACCACTTTCACCATGACCAACACCATGCAAATGTAATAAGTACGTAGACCACAAGCATGAGAAACACATACACGAACAACATGAATGAATGATGACAACAATCTTGACAACATCATACTTTTTCCAATGAGAGCACAACCACGCTCTGATACCACCTGTAATGTACACCACCCCTCAAATCTACCCAAGTAACGAAAAAACCAGAGTAAACATGAGCTGAGGTAGTTAAGAGCAGACTCAACCTCCTTGATGACTCTAAGGAAGTGGAATCAACACAGAAAAATATAACACAGACTCCCTACACCTGCTACATGGCTCCCAGAGGTTATCCCAGTCAACAAGCTAACTTGTCCCTAGGTCCCATTGACTTTTACTGAAGAAAACCCCCTCATTCTCCCTTGATATGGGCAAGGGTACATCTGGAAGGATCTAGACGCACCTACAACATGGGCATGTGTGCATCGAGGGACTCAATTTCCCAGACTTGTGCCTGCGTATGCGTGATTTAAGAAACTTTTTAAGACCAAAATCCTAGACACTGACCAATACTTCCTATACCTTTTAGAAATAATTAAACAAATGATGATAATGCCAAATAACCAAAAACTAACTCGAGGACTAGGCCTGACCATCCCCAACCAAGACTGAAATTCTATCAAACACTTGGCATGAATGAAATCTACATGTTTAGGATACAAGAGAGAGAATGAATGACTGAAAAATCTTATGAGACATTACAAGAATGTTTTCCACCATCTTCCTTGAACATATATGACATCAGTTAGGTCTTGCATCCTTTATTTTAACAAATACAAGTAAATAAATGAAATAACCATGACATGGACCAGTCATTTAAAAATGTTTATAAAAAAAATAAAACCATGGAAATAACAGTGATATAATATCCATTAAATCCACATACTAATAAGTACAAAAGTGAGAGAATTTAGCTTCCATTAAACATATGCAATAGCGGACCAAGTTCGGGACCTCCACGTACCACCTGACCGTAGACATAGTTGAGCCAAATCTCTCTTCAGCCATTCACTCCACTTCCATGTTCCAAGCATGAATGTGGGATCTCGTTGATAAACCAATATAAAACACAACTAACGAAATTCATAGTTTAAACCACCTCCACATTCACCATACCGTTATCACACCAAAACCAGTTCTCCTATTACGAAACCGACCCAAGCTTGGAATGCCATATGGAATCCATCACTATACTTGAGGAATTTTCTATCTCCATGTCTCTCAAGCTTTACCGCAATCCAATCCTATATCACTACACACAAAAACCGAGACACCACCCTGAGGCTTTACCGTGTATCCTACCAAAACTAGTGAAGGGATTCCTATGAATTTGGGAATGAACGTGAGACCACATCTACCCAATATTTTGAAATCCATCCAAAAATTCCTAAGATCAAAACTGAGATCAAAATCTCAACACACCATGGAATCAAGAAAATTCAAGGCAAGGTTGAAAACCATTGTCAAAAGCCACCAAAACCATGACACTAACAACAAGAGAATTAAATACCAACATGCATAGGCCATGCATGTCCCAACCAACTAGGAAATCACACATATAATATGTTACCTACAAGTATTCTTGAGGAAAATTCTAGATCTTGTTCTTCCTCACTTTATTCTTTCTTTCATTTCCTTTCCTTGTTTTTCCTTTGCTAGCTTTCCTCCTTGGCTCAATGCTGAAATGAACCAAGAAAAATCTAAGTGTCCAAGAGTATGAGAGAGAGCTCCAAAACTAAACTTGAAAAAGGTATCAACTGATCTTCATAAGACTTTTTAACAATTAGGCCTTTATTTTCTTCATTTTCCATTATTTTCCTTCATTTTCCTCCTCACATGAAACCTGTGAAGTTTTACCTTCATTTTCTCATAATTTCCTTTATTTTCATAAATAAATGTGACAAAAATATTGCTTTTCCTCTTTAATGCCTTAGTCATTTCCTTTGCCAATATCCTTAGCCATAAACACATCCAGTGATGCCCACTAGGATATCTTTTCCCAACATTCAGCTTCAAATAGTGTCCCTTAACCGTGGTCTTAACCTTGGTCTTATTAACTTTTATTACATGAATATTTTTCCTAGGTCTGTTACACATACTATGTTCCTACCACCATAAGAAACAACCTAATCATCCTTTGTCGATTCTCAGCTTCCCCTATTGTCACCCCTTTAGTGATAGCATAGTAACCCCCCTGTGTAGTTTGACCCATACCCATCAACAAATCGCAACCCCAAACAAATGGCGACCACTTGGTAAAGGAAGTAGAGCATTCGAACCCTACTTTCAGATGCATAAACCATTTCTTCCTTCATGTACTCCCAACTCCACATACAATTGGAAACATAAATAACAAGCCAAATTAATATGATAGTTTATTCTTTAAGTATATTAAATATTTTTATTTAAGTTAATCCCTTTTTATCACCAATCTTAAAGTTTTAAGTTCAATTTCAATATTTACTGCTTAAGTCACATTTTGTAGTATAATGTCTCACATTGTAGTTTTTCCTTTATATAAATCAAAGTTAATCCACTTTATATAAACTAGCCAAAATCCATATTAACTCTGGATCTATCTGTTAATTTTTCATAGGGCTACATTAATCTTTGCTTTGATAGTTGCATTTATTCATAAACACATTAAGTTCACCCCATATCATTATATCATTATTCATATTTACAATATTAACCCACAACATATGCAACTACTTAGAAAGAGCAATAACATCGTCATCAAAATAATATATGCAGTGTAACATAAGGGAACAAAGGAAGAAAACAATGCACACATATAGACACCAGGATTGGTTCGAGACTAGGGAAAACCCAACTATGTGGAAAACCCTTGCAAATTCTTCTTCTTAGATTGTCATCAAATTATTCAACAAACAAGAGTACAATGATCCATTGATCCATATCTTCATAATGCAATATAACAACTAGCACATGCGTAATATAACCATAAACATACTTCTATTGAAGGATCTTGATTCTCAGAACTGTAATGCATTGTCACTGCCTGTAGCATACTATTGAACATTGTTGTTATTGAGTGGAAAATTTGGAGAACTATATATGCATCTTTGTGGGCCTGATTTGCAACAGAAAAATACATAAGATATCTACAGAACGACAAATCTACACTAGTATGGGACATAGATCCAATAGAACACTGAAGTCAACCGAAATCGGCTATCAAATCCCAGATTTGAATCCACGATGTTATCAAAGATTGATTGTGAGAATTTGTGATTGATCGGATGATGGTTGGAAGCACTGCACGAGCAAATGGGGTTGATATAGGTCAGATCTTCTTGGAAATCCATTAGCCACACCCATAACACTTTGTGCTTGTGGCTATGGGTCCCTAGCCATAGGCATAAGCCCTAATTTTTTCACAAGCTTCAGACCTTGTGATTTCAGACCCTACGCAAACTCTTTTCATTGAACCTGTGCGAGCCAAAACAAAATGGACGAACCAAAAAAAATAAAGCAAATAGAAGAATGCTTGAGAAAGTGTAATAATGAGCTTGAGGTCACTTCTATTTATAGGATTTTGTGTGGGTCCACTTGGGGTTAAGGGAAACTTGACTAATTCCACATGAACTTTGGCCAACCCATTCCATTATACATTACTAAGTAAAACAATTCAAAATTTAACTTCTGCTCAACCGATTGGGGTGATATATAGGTTGATTTTGGTCCTCTTGAAAAGAGGAATCTAATTTAATTGTGATCTTGACCTTCTGAGTTTTCAAAAGTGGAATTTGATTGTAATTGCCTAATTTTAACACTCCCTCTCAACTAGGGAGAATTTCACCTGCTAATATCTATTCATCGATCAATATGCCATTCTGGTATCTTCATGCATTACCACGTATTGACATTGATCATCTCTTTCATGTATTTATCATGGTGCGATCCTTCATCATTACAAATATTTAATGAACTACTCATGCTTATTCCATCTTATCTCTTGATTGTTGTTTCTCGTATGCAGAACATTATTAGATATATAAGAAGAATAATTTGTCACTAGAGGGGAGCTTAGGCTACCATTTAGAATCTCTGCCAATGGGCTACTACCTAGAATATCAATCATCAGTGAAGATCATATCATCAAGGAGAAAATCTCGACCTGTAACTGCATTGGGGATCATAACTCGACCTGGAACCTCATGGGGGATCTATACATCTACAAACCCATATCGAGAAATAAGATATCTGAACACACAGGGGAGACCATCTCGACCCTGGGATTACATCAGGGAGCTCAATCTCAACCCGAAACTGCATAGGGTTATCTCAATCCATCCTATTTCCTATTGATATTCCGATCAATGATCCTGAATAGTAATGTGGTAGAACACTTGCATCATAAATGACTTGGGTTGTACACCCCAAGTAAACTCTCAACTCGTTGACCAAGCGAGGAGAAATATTCTTGAGAAGCCCGACTTGTGGGTATGATGCCAACTGGGGTATACTCTGCAAAGACCAGATAGCGAAACATCATCCAACCCTATGAATATAGGGGATTAGTATCTCTAACCCAATGGGTAATAGATATGGGTCATACCCTATTTTCCATAGTTCCCTCAACCCTAGGAGCCCTTTATCTCAATTCCTCACCATGGGTGCTCAGTAAGGGAGGAAACATTGGTTAAGTATCCTCGATCAACACTACTCTCATCATACTTAAATATGGTATGTTATTGTCTAAATAACAATCGATTCCTGTTCATACAAGACATCGAATAAAATATTATGTTAGATCATAAATAGTCATATAAATTCATAAATGGATACTAGAATCATCCTCCCTCTCAAGGAGGTGTCAATCAAAAGCCTAAGCTTGTCTCGAACAGTTGCACTATCTCAATGAATGGAGAAATATAAGTCCCAACAATATATATATATATATACATACATATATATATATATATATATATATAGATATAGATATATATATATAGATGGTATTATCTATTATCACATAGTATCCATGTCTTATCAATATCATGCTCAGAAAACTCTCTAAGGAGCTTCTACATCCAACCCCCAGCTAGCCATGCTAGCAATATCGTATCCAACTTTGGAAGTGTTATGGATATTTCATTCAAGATATCATTGTAGATATCATATTAAAGAAGCATCCAAATTTTCTCATTAATATTAATCCCAAACATTAGCACATTCATTGAGCTACATATCATAGGAGAAATATCTCAGGCTTTAAAAGTAGAAAATTTCATGCAAACATTTCAAAGGATGTTCAGTGGCAATTATGAATGAAGCAACTCAATCATGAATTTAATCATGTTTTATCCACATCATATACAGATGGATGTTTAAAACAAAACATAAATGCTTCAATCAACTGTCAAATGCCATGTAAAGTTCAAAAAAATTTGAACTTTAAATAAGAGTGTCCAAGGATTTACATTTCCATTACACAAAGACATTTTTAAATAGTTTTGCGACCTGGGATTTCTTTCCCAAATTCCAGAAATTCATTCATCATGCCATGATACATCATTTCGAGATTCAGAAGCCATCTCCCTCTTACTTAATTTGTCAGAGGCTCATCACCTGTCAAGAGTAGACCATCAGTATGTACAACCAAAGCCATAATCAAAATCAAGGCCATACCTTCGAACTCATCATCCTGACTTCATCAGATAGCTGTCAAATATAGAAAAATCTGAATCGGGGAGCTTGCATCACACAATGCTCTATGCAAGCACAATGAATTACCAAGCCAACATAATATTCTGTACATAAATCAGTGTTGTGTCAATGAATTCAAATCATCAGGGTTTAGAAGTAAAAAAAAACTTATTATCAAAGACATTGATGTGATAGTATCAATTCTTTCAACCATGTGACATGTAGAGCTCATATCAAGTCTTGAATTCATTTACTATTAAGCCATCAAGGCTATCATTTAACATCTCATTACCAACCATTTTTTTCACTAGAGGTGCATACATCAAGGTTACGTCATGCATGTTCCATCTTCATAATGAATCACAACAACCATTGTGCTAGGAACAAGGAGGCCAATACAAAACCATAATTTTGAACACTCACATAAGACATTGAAGGCAACTATGCCCACATAACAGTGTCATCAAAGAAAATCAACAATCAATAGATGAAGTCCACATACGGAGATCTATAATCCAAAGAGATGTCTCAATCATCAATTCAAAGTTCTAAAACATCATGTCAAAGTTCCAAATACAGCTCATCTGTATCAATCTATGAAAACATGTCGCAAAAAATTCAAACATAAAGATATCTTCATATGAAGTAGAAATTTGCCGAATAATGATTAATTATCCACCGAGATTATCCTGATCACATATCAATTCGAATTCATATGCAACACATAATCTCTTCCACTCAGATCATCACACATGCGGAAATAAAACAAACGATAGCACATCAATTCATCATACACATTAACACAGTATGTATGGGGAAAGCTTATAGCTGAAAACCCCGCAGCTATTGTGTATATTATAATGGAGAAATCATGTAACAAACTCGGTACAATACTCCTCACAAGTACTCAGTACTTTCTCATAAAGTTACACACAAACTAGCTTGGTTTTGAACAGGTTACTGGTTCAAAACTCACCACTAATTGCCTTGCCTCTATTGCGCAATCATGGCCTGTCTAAATAGAGATCCAAGGTTCGAATCTCCTTGGCTTGATAGCACAATCATCATGGGAAATTCCTCCAAGTGTGGTGCAAATCTCATGCACAACTGATGTCGCCACTGATAGCTAACTCCACCCTTTCATCTACCTCTTTCACTAGTCTCCACTGAACTGATCATGCATTGTAGTGAACTGATGTGTTCTTGAGTTGAATAATGAGTTACTAATTAATGAATTAAATAATATTTAATTCACTCCACTCATAACTAATTGATTAGCTAGTTAACTAATCTCAACTAGTTCAACTAAAATAAACAGAACACAACTCCACTATTTGTCTCATTAACTCCACCAAACTTCTGCCACTGAAGTCCTAACTGAAGTCAACCATGCATGATGCCATCAAACCCTTGGGAATAGCGTAATTCCTCTGTCAGATGCATGAGCCACTTCCAAGGCTCGAACTGAAGTGCTCCAAGAGAGTAAAATGAAGTTTATAGTCCAAATATTATTAAGGGTAAATAATATTTGACTTCCCTATTTTTAGGATAGGCAGTCTAAATATAGACTTCGACCTATAGGTCAAAAAATATAGGTCCATATATTTTTACCAACATGACCAATACTCCAAGAATAACATACTGCAACCCCTGGACCATGCTCCATATGTCTAAAAATAGACATAGTCTAAAAATAGACTTTTGCGCCAGAATTTGCCTGCGGGCCCACTTAGTGAAGGCGACTTCATTTCACTAAGCTCCATCATCTTGCTGCATTTTCAACACTCCCTCTCAGCAAGATATGGATTATCTACAACCCCTATCCTGCCTCTATGGAATTCGAACTTGCTCCTGGTGAGCGCCTTCGTCAGGATGTCGGCATCCTGATCCTCCATGGGAACATATGAAAGCATCATGATTCTCCGCTGAACACAATCTATGATATGATGGTACCTGATGTCGATGTGTTTGGACCTATCATGAAATACTGGATTAGCCGAGAGCTTGATGCAGCTCTGGTTATCACAGTAGATCACTGTAGGCTCCAAATGCAACCTGAACAAACCTGCGAGGATCTTCCTCATCCAAATAGCCTCGCATGCGGCCAAACTTGCTGCCATGTACTCGGCCTCTGCTGAACTGAGTGCCACGGATCTCTGCTTCTGTTTGTACCGAAGCTATTTGTCGACCCAATGCGAAAACTCTCCCGGGGGGAGATGTGCTCTTTCGTCCGTTGGGCTCCACCTTGTCTGCATCGGTGAAGCAGCTTCACTCCATCCTCTATGCAATACCCATAGACAATATCCCGATGTGCCTCTAATATAGCGCAATACATGCTTGCCTTCCTCCCAAAAGAGCTTGGTAGGCTTAACCATAGCTTACGAAAGTTGGTTAACAACATAGCATATATCGGGTCGTGTATTGACCAGATACATAAGCGACCCCACCAACTGTCGATAGACAGTGGCATCCACTACCTCCGCTGAAGTAGCAACCTCCTTCCTCCAACCACCAGGAAGAGGAGTGTCAACAGGCTTGCAGCCTTGCATGTTGAACCTCTCCAGAATCTCCCGAGCATACTTGCCCTGAGAAACAAACAGTCCTCCGCTGCGCTGCCAAATCTCCAATCCCAGGAAATAATGAAGGATGCCCAAGTCCTTCATCTCAAACTCACGTGCAAGATCCTCCTTGCATGAAAGTATCAACTGCTCGTCGCCAGTCAAAATCAGATCATCTACATACAGTACGATGATCAACAGCTTCCCCTCCACCACAATCTGGTACAGGTTAGGATCCGCCTCACTCTTGGAGAATCCAAGCCCGGTGAAGTAGCTGTCTATCCGAGTGTACCAAGCACGAGGTTCTTGCTTCAGCCCGTACAGTGCTCTCTTGAGTCGGCACACATGCGACTCACTGCTGAAGATCTCAAAACCTTCAGGCTGCTCTATGTACACCTCCTCCTCAATAACTCCATTGAGGAACGCAGTCTTCACATCCATCTGATGAATGTGCCACCCCATATGCGCTGAGAGAGCAAGGATCGTCCGTATGGAAGAGTACCTTGCGACAGGTGCAAAAGTATCCTCATAATCGATCCCCTCGATCTGTGAAAAGCCACGGGCGACAAATCTCGCCTTGTACTTCTCCACACTCCCGTCAGCCGCCTGCTTCACTTTGTAGATCCATCGCGAACCCACCACTGATTTCCCAATCGGTCTTGGGACAATCTCCCATGCACTGTTCCTGACGATCGAATCATATTCCTCGATCATGGCATCAACCCATGCGGGTTCCTCCACAGCTTCCTCAAAAGAGGATGGCTCCGTCACAACACATTGAATCACAAGAGCCATGTATCCAGTGTACCGATCCGGTGACTGTCTCTGTCTGTGCTATGCTGTAGGTGGTCCTACAACCTTCTCTGCATCCCGAGCCAGTCGCTCAGCTTCTGTAGTGCGCATGCGCCCTCTGATGGTTGGCGCTGCCTGGGTGGTTTCTTCCACCTCCTGAACCTCCTCTTGTGGCTGATCCACATCCGGAAGCCCCTCCTTAGGAACTAACAGCTCCTCATCTGCATGCAAGTGTAGCTCCCTCTCAAGCGAACACTGCATGGCTTTCTCCTCCTGAAATTTTATATCCCGTCGCACAACAATCTTTCGACTGTCTGAAAAATACACCCGGTAGTTGTGAGGTGTATAAGTGTACCCCACAAATATTCCAACCTCAGCAGTTGGATCCACCTTCCTTCTCGCATCCTTCGTCACATGCATGTAGACAGGAGAACCAAAAATCCGCAAATGGGAAATATCAGGCCTCTTGCCAGAATAAGCCTCCTCCGGTGTACTCATGCCAAGAACCTTGTGAGGACAATGGTTCTACACATACACTGTTGTATTGCATGCCTCAGCCCACAAGTGAAGGGGTAGGCCCTGATCATGCAACATCGCCCGTGCAGCACCCACGATCGTTCTGTTCTTCCGCTCAGCCACCCCGTTCTGCTGTGGGTTATGGGGTGCGATGAGCTCTCTCCAAATCCCTTCTGCGCTGCAGAACTCCTTGAATTCAGTCGAGATGAATTCACCACCGTTATCACTCCTTAGAGCAATCACCTTCTTCCCCGACTCCTTCTCGACCAGTGCTTTAAACTCACAGAACTTCGCGAATGTATCGCTCTTCTTCTGCATGAAGAAGATCCGGCACTTTCGAGAGAAATCATCAACAAAGATCACATAATACTTGTGCTTTGCTGTCGAAGCAACTGAGAAAGGACCACACACGTATGTGTGAACTCTCTCAAGGATCGTCGTGGCGCGACTATCCTTCTCGTGAAAGGTGGCTTTCACATACTTCCCCAAGGTACACCCCTTGCACTAATCTGACTGCGCAAGAGTGCCCTTAGGAAGCCCAGTAGAAATCTGCTGCAGGATCTTCAAAGCTCCATGGTGAAGGTGGCCCAATCTCCTGTGCCACAGTTCGCCCTCATCATCTCGGCTCACCACTTCTCCCACCTTGCATGCCATTGCTGCGCAGCCATCTACCTGCAACTGATAAAGGTTCTTGGTTCGAACCCCTATCTTCCGGGTCTCTCCAGTAGTCTTACTGCGCAGGAAGGCTTTTCCTTCGCTGAAGACCACATCATACCCCTTATCCTCCAACATCGCCATAGAGATCAAGTTCTTCTTCAATCCAGGTACATGCATGACATCCCTCAATACAAAGGGTTTACCAGAATCCCTCTGAAAGGATATGGTACCGATACCAGTCGCACTGTATCTACCATCATCGCCCATCTTGATGTGCACACCCAAATCTTTGTCCTCCAGATCTGAGAACAAATCCCGATCTCCCGTCATATGAAATGATGCACCACTATCCAAGAACCACACCGATCCCATCACACTTGAAACCAAGCATGCGATCAGTGAAAAGTCAAGCTCGAACTGTGAAGCCAAAGCTTCTCCATCTACAGATCTTCCCGCTTGCTTGTTTTTCTTCTTCTTTGGACAATTGGTAGCATAATGTGCATGATCATGGCAGTGAAAACACCTCACTTTAGCCATATCCTGCTTCTTTCCCTTTCCACCAGAATGAGAAGTTTTCTTACCCTTCCCCTTCTTTGCTTTGGCAACCAAAGCGCAATTTTCTTCATCAGCTCCCTTTGATGAAGATCCATCCCGAGTAGTCCTCCTTATCTCCTCCTACATGAGATCCGCCCAAAGGCGCTCCCATCCTGGCAGCTTCTCCCGACCATTGACACTATCTTGATATGAGTGCCAAGCCTTCGGAAGACCAAGGAGAGCCAGGTCGACCATGTCCTCGTCTTCGACAGTCACCCCCACACTTCCCGGCTCATCTCTGCACTGAGTGAACTTCGTGAGGTATTTGGCGATACTGTCGCCTTTCTCCATCTTGATGTTCCTGAGCTTATCTTTGAGCGCCGGCTTCCTTTGGTCGCTCTTACTCTGGAATAGATCCGTCAAAGCTTTCCACATTAAATATGGAGTAGCCTTTCCATGCAGGCTGGATACAATATGATCCTTGACGCCCTCCAACGGGATCCTTCGACATTTCGCCATCTTCTTTTGCCATGCTTCGACTTCAGCAGGATCAGTGGGCTTTTGGACATCCGTATCTACGAACTCCTTCAGACCATTATCTTCTAATACTGCCTCCATGCGATCCTTCCATGCAACATAATTCGAACTGCCTTCGAGAGCATATTCGAGTCGCAAACCGTTGAAAGACATTTTCAACACCGGCACCAAGAAAACAAAACTGCTGCAAAATTCGAATTCCACCTCAAAGCTCAACCGCTCTAGATCTGTGAGAAAAAAATATTTCTAGCACAGAGATTGACTGCAAGGGGCATTTACCAAACCTTTCACTTTCCAAAGAAAGATGAATCCGGAGGCTACCTGGCCCGCATGCAGACTCTGTCTACCGAAATAAGTTTGTAATCACTGTGATGATCAATCTCTGCTTCAATAGCTCAGATACCATGTAGAAATTTGCTGAATAATGATTAATTATCCACCGAGACTATCCTGATCACATACAATTCGAATTTATATGCAACACATAATCTCTTCCACTCAGATCATCACACATGCGGAAATAAAACAAGCGATAGCACATCAAATCATCATACACATTAACACGGTATGTATGGGGAAAGCTTATAGCTGAAAACCCCGCAGCTATTGTGTATATTATAATGGAGAAATCATGTAACAAACTCAGTACAATACTCCTCACAAGTACTCAGTACTTTCTCATAAATTTACACACAAACTAGCTCAGTTTTGAACAGGTTACTGGTTCAAAACTCACCACTAATTGCCTTGCCTCTATTGCGCAATCATGGCCTGTCTAAATAGAGATCCAAGGTTCGAATCTCCTTGGCTTGACAGCGCAATCATCATGGGAAATTCATCCAAGTGTGGTGCAAATCTCATGCACAACTGATGTCTCAACTGATAGCTGTACTCACCCTTTCATCTACCTCTTTCACTGGTCTCCACTGAACTGTCCATGCACTGTAGTGAACTGATGTGTTCTTGAGTTGAATAATGAGTTAATAATTAGTGAATTAAATAATATTTAATTCACTCAACTCATTACTAGTTGATTAGCTAGTTAAACTAATCTCAACCAGTTCAACTAAGTTAAACCGAACACAACTCCACCAACTGTCTCATCAACTCCACCAAACTTCTACCACTGAAGTCCTAACTGAATTCAACCATGCATGAGCTCACCAAACCCCTAGGAATAGCGTAATTCCTCTGGCTCGAACTGAAGTGCTCCAAGAGAGTAAACTGAAGTTTAGAGTCCAAATATTATTAAGGGTAAATAATATTTGACTTTTCTATTTTTAGGATAGGCAATCTAAAAATAGACTTCGACCTAAATGTCTAAAAATAGAGGTCCATGTATTTTTACCAACATGACCAATACTCCAAGAATAACATACTGCAACCCCTGGACCATGCTCCATATGTCTAAAAATAGACATAGTCTAAAAATAGACTTTGCGCCAGAATTTGCCTGCGGGCCCACTTAGTGAAGGCGACTTCATTTCACTAACCTCCATCATCTTGCTGCATTTCCAA
>JAXQQM020089831.1:0-34825 GCA_034641835.2 Pinus albicaulis | reverse complement strand
CAAGAGAATTCTGCAATCAGGCTGGTACAGAAGAATTCTTCTTCTCCACCAGCCTAGCTTTTGTTCTTTTCAGTAAAAAAAAATAAAATAAAAAAAATAAAAAAATAAAAATAAAAAATTGTATAAGCCTGAAAACCAATCACTGATTGGCAGTCTTATACAGAAAATATAGGGTGAAAATCAGGAACACCTAAAACTCTATATTTTCCAAAAAAAATCTCTCTTTCATTTCACA
Organism: Pinus albicaulis; assembly: GCA_034641835.2. Classification (NCBI taxonomy): domain Eukaryota; kingdom Viridiplantae; phylum Streptophyta; class Pinopsida; order Pinales; family Pinaceae; genus Pinus; species Pinus albicaulis. Next base: position 34,590 of record JAXQQM020089831.1, on the reverse strand, counting down.
AAGTTTTGTGACCACCCACTCCATTCCATTCCACTTCATTCCATTTCATTTCACTTCATTTCACTCCATTCCACTTCATTTTATCCATTTCATTCCATTTCATCAATAAAATTCTTTTTCATGACCATTTCCATCTGGTCATTTGTCATCTGTTCATTTCCATTCATCCAAATAATAGCTGTGTCAGTTTCCGCAGTTGACATCTATTTCCGCAGCTGACTCCAGTTTCCGTAGCCAAAAGAAGATTCCGCAGCTACTACTCTATTTTCAAAAGAATGTACAGTCAGATGTTATTTCCATAATCATGAAATAAAATGCAGGTGAGAGGATCAAAAATGAAGACATGGAGCATTCAAGATTCCAATGAAGAGCAACTAATTGAAGATCAAGGAAAAAGTCTTGAAAACCAATCACTGATTGGCAGTCTTATACAGAAAATATTGGGTGAAAATCAGGAACACCTGACACCCTATATTTTCCAAAAAAAAAAAATCTCTCTTTCATTTCACAAGTTTTGTGACCACTCACTCCATTCCATTCCACTTTATTCCATTTCATTTCACTTCATTTCACTCTATTCCACTTCATCTTACTTCATTTCATTCCATTTCATCAATAAAATTATTTTTCATGACCATTTCCATCTGGTCATTTGTCATCTGTTCATCTCCATTCATCGAAATAATAGCTGTGTCAGTTTCCGTAGCTAACATCTGTTTCCGCAGCTGACTCCAGTTTCTGCAGCCAGAAGCAGATTCCGCAGCTACTACTCTGTTTTCAAAATAATGTACAGTCAGAAGTTATTTCCATAATCATGAAATAAAATGCAGGTGAGAGGATCAAAAATGAAGACATGGAGCATTCAAGACACCAATAAAGAGCAACTAGTTGAAGACCAAGGAAACGGAAAAGATTCCAAAGGTATGAGTAAAATTTATTTCAAATAGCATTGAAAACACATTTTTATATAGTTATGAACCATGAGCTCCATCCATTATGTGAAATGATTATATTGATAATTCCGTAACCTTTCACGATCTCCATATTATCCTCTCGCATTCATTCTCAAACGGTTCCATCATTAAACCCCCGATCTTCACTCATGTTCCTATATTCCACCGGTGACAATGAGACGTAATTGATTTGACCACAGACTCTTACAGCCGCATAAATCCATAGCCGTTGTTTAAACATGCTCACATTTATTGTGCAGCCACCAAAGTTCAAAACACTGCCGGATGTGTTATACTCACAATCTCTCAACAGATCTCCTGCTGTGCTCACGAACCCTTCTATTCTCGTCTCACCCATTTCATTCATCAGTGGTTTCATTCCCACCTCCTGACACTATCTGCTCCACAATATTGTGAAAGGTGCTCATCTCCATGCATTCAGCCATTCTATTTCCATTGAACCCTCACGCAGGCAAATTTGTGAAGAGCAGAAAGAAAAATGGGTAAATTGCTAAGAGCGGAACCGGAAGGACCTAAGTTTATGGAGGGATATCCGCAAGTAAGGGATATATTGAAGAAAGAAAATTGGCTGCGGTTTATCCAGAAATTCAGAGGTTATCATAAAGAAGTGACAAAGGCATTCGCAAGGTCATTTGATGGCTTGGAATTAGAGATTGGAGACCTTAAGTTTGCGGTCAATGAAGCATCAATAGCAACAGCCACGGAACTTCTTCAAGAGGGTGAGCATTGGTTTAAGAATAAAAGCATCAGTGATGAAGCTTGGAGAACAATCTTACGAAACCAAGGTATGGACATAATTGTTTTTAAAAGAGGAATTCCTGTTCATGCATTGAAAGAGGAATGGGCTAATTTGCTGCTAGTTGTTTAGAAATTCATTACATGTGAAGGCCGCTTTTGCTTCCATGTATATGTACCATACCAAAGTTGTCGATGAATTTTCTAGATAATCAAGCTCTCAATCTCCCATACTTTTTATTAAATAGTTTGAAGAAAATGTCTGTGACCGTTCAGAAGCATTTAGGGGATGTAGAACCACATTTATATCACCATGGTCTTGTGAAAATTTTGATTGAAAAACAGTTAAAAGAGAAGAAGGACACATGGGAACAATTTTTTATCAGAAATTTCTTTGAAGAACCCTAAGAAATTCCTGAAGGTAGTACATCAAGAAGGAGTAGGAGAAAAAGAACAAATGATGAAACTCAAAGTACTCCTACTCAAGAAATTCCTGAAGGTAACACATCAAGAAGGAGGAGGAGAAAGAGAACAAATGATGAAATTCAAAATACTCCTACTACTACAATTGAAAGAACTAATAGGGAAGAGAGACTGTCAAAGAGAAAGAAGAAAGGAACTAAGGGTAAAAAGCCAATAACATCAAAAGAGAGAAAAACTATTGAGGCTATACATCAAACTCCTTCTTCCGAAGAATAATATCATCAAGTGTTATCTGAAAGATTAGTTTATCTTCAAAAACAGTCATCTATGGCCAAGAAGACAGGGAAAGGAAAATGAAAACAAAAGGACAGTGGTCCACAGCATGTGAGAAGAAGTTCTAGACTTAAGGGGAAATTGAGGAAAACACAAATAAAGGGACCTCATTTTATCGATTTGGGAGGAAACATTCAATCAGCCTCTACCTGACCATAGTCCATCTCACTCTCAATCTAGCTAGGGTGAACTCCGGTTCATTTCATTCTCAATGTACATTACCGAACATACCATCCCATTCTCAACAAGATGTTGATGTGAGCCCTTTCTCACCTGCATTTGAAGATAACTCTCCTTCACGGCATTTTGGGCACACCTAATAAAAATGACACCTGATATAGACCCCAAGCAGCAAGAAGTATATGATTATATAGAATCTTTAGAAAAAGCAGCTACAGGTCCCAGTACTTCGTCCATTCAGCCTCACACAGTACAAGATGATTTAGTTCAATCACTGAAACAGGAAGTCTTTGAACTAGAGCTTTTAAATAAACACATTAAAAAATGAAAATGAGGCATTGAAGGAAAAAAGAAAATTGGACAAAATAATTCATGATAATACCATGCTACATCTGGGAATATGGTAGAAGAAGAACAAGAAATTGAAAAAGAAATGCTAGAAGTTAAGCAGAGCACTAGTTAATATCAAATTCAGATGTTTAATGAAGAAACCCAGGATGTTTGCAGCACCAAGGAAGAGGAGGAGAGGATTGGATGTACTAGCTGAAGTGTCAAGGCATATGAAATGAAGAAGGATTATCAAAATTTTGGTTGCATGAGGACATGCAACACCTTCACAGTGGGGGTATGTTGAGTCTCAAATCTGCATCTTTCCTATACACCTTTCTAGACCTTTTTCATTCACCTGAACCTTCTAATTTGTCAATATCATTGCATATTAATTGTAAAAGAGCATCTAAAATGGTTTTTAACTATGTTTTGTGTATGTCGCTTTATCAGATTTCTTGTTCATCTAGTCGCAGACCTTGCCACTTTTTCGGCAGCCTCCGCCGCAACTTTCCGTACGAGTTTTGTGAAACTCATGCTATTGTGTGTCTACAGGAGAAACGAGCCACATGGGCAAGTCAGAAATGATGTGGACATGGTTCGTGTCCTATTGGCTCGAGCAAACTCATTTAAAGAAGCTACGGTCAAAGGTGTCCACATGGAAGTCAACCATAGAGTCTCACGGTGACAGGACTCTGTTTCGTGTCACGTGAAGGTTCATATGGCCGTTTCTGAGCTTGCGGAGGACAATTCGACATCTGTACATGGCTCCATAGCCGAATTCAAGCATCCACTCCTCATAGAGCCTACTTTTCAATACGGCCATGATCCTAGATCTGTGGACGTAATGGTCTACGTGTTCTCCACCAGCATAAACATTAGGAATCAGTTATATTTCCTCTGTTATAAATAACGCGTTTGTATACGCATATAGATTAGTCTATATTAGTCTGTGTTAGTTTTTATTAGTCTGCTCTGTAATGTAATTACGCTGCCTTTGTGCCGTAATACCACCTTACTGTTATGACTTCATTTTAATATAAGAAGACTCTGTTTCCAAATGTAATTCGTACTTGAAGATTGTTGCCAAGGCTGGTGTAGAGGGCCCCTGCACTCGCCAAGGTTCTGTGCATTATTGTATAGTTCTTATTTTATTTCTTTAAAGCTCATTGTGCCATAATCCATTCACATGTTTATACATTGCATCTTCCATGGTATATATGCTTCATTTCTGTTTATAAACTTTCATGCTTTCCATTTCACTTCTGTCTTTCATGTTTTATGTTATTAATCACTGATCAGTGTTCTTGTTTCATGTTATAGATAGGCAGCCCGGGCATTTGCATAACTTTTTGACTAATGACATGGAATTAACATTGTTCTGCTGCTAATTTGCTTTTCTTAGTTTCTGTTTAATTTCAGTACTGCTTTGTTTAATTCATTTTTGCTCATTTGCTTCAGTAGTTAAATTTAGATATATTAAACTGCTCATAACATCTTCAGTTGCCTCCGAAAGCCACAGCTGGACTGATGGTGAGGGATTGTATTATGAAATGTATAGTTTGATATTAGTTTCCTTTCTGCAAATTTAGATATATTAAACTGCTCATAACATCTTCAGTTGCCTCCGAAAGCCACAGCTGGACTGATGGTGAGGGATTGTATTATGAAATGTGTGGTTTGATATTAGTTTCCTTTCTGCAAATTTAGATATATTAAACTGCTCATAACATCTTCAGTTGCCTCCGAAAGCCACAGCTGGACTGATGGTGAGGGATTGTATTATGAAATGTGTAGTTTGGTATTAGTTTCCTTTCTGCAAATTTAGATATATTAAACTACTCATAACATCTTCGGTGCCTCGAAAAGCCACGAATTTGGACTGATTGTGAGAGTTGTATTATGAAATGTGTAGTTCTTACAAGAGGATCTTTACGTAATTTAGATATATTAAATTACTCATAACATCTTGAGTGCCTCAGAAACTGCATGAGCATGTGGTGAGTTGGAATTATGGAAGTGTAGTTTGATATTAGTTTACTTTACTGCCAAGTTAGATATCAGTTATAGTTGTTTATGGTTACTTAGAAAATCATACCGTGGACTAATGAGAAGGGATCGAAGAACAAGTTGATGCAATTTGATTTAGATTTACTTTATTGCAACTTTTGGATTTCTTTTCGCACGTTTCTTTTGTGTTTAGAAAGCGACAAGAATAGTTTGGTTTCATGCTCACTAGTTCACTATTTTGATTTATTAGACTAGCAGCACCTTTTCATTTCAGCAGCACATTTTCATTTTCTTTCAAGTTTTGTCATTGTATGTTTCAAATTCTTTTTTTTTTTCAATTTCAAGTTGGTAAATCATTATAGAGGATATTATTTCCTTGAACAAACATAACCATACTTGTTTCCATTTTAGAATTTCCATCTCACCTTAGAAAATCAAAAAACGACAAAAAGTTAAGAAATAGGTTATCTTGCACATATAGTGCGCCGCACTTCATCAGCTTACGAATCCCGGATTGACAAATTAAATGCCGCAATTTAGGACACACTAAATTGACCAAACACATGGTGAGTATGGATTTTGTTCTAGGATTGCCCAAGACTCAGAGAGGGAATGATGCAGTCTTTGTTGTAGTGGACATATTTTCCAAAATGGCACATTTTATTCCATGTTATAAAACTAGTGATGCCACCCATGTTGCTAAATTGCTTCTCAAAGAAGTTGTTAGGTTGCATGGGTTGCCCAAGAGTATTGTTTCAGACAGAGACACCAAATTTGTGGGCCATTTTTGGAGGACATTGTGGAAGAAACTTGGTACGAACTTGAGTTTCATCTTAGCTTATCATCCTCAGACTGATGGACAAACTGAGGTAGTGAATAGAAGTCTAGGAAATTTGTTGAGAAGTCTTGCAGGAGAGCATCCCAAGTAGTGGGATCATATTTTGCCCCAGGAAGAATATGCATATAGTGACTCACCAAACAGAAGCACAGGGCAGAGTCCATTCTGTACTATTTATGGAAGGCACCCCAGAGGAATATCAGAGTTAAGAAATCTGGGAAAGGCAGAGCTGAGGAGTGTTGATGGTGAGGAATTTGCTTCAGAAATCCAAGCCATACATGAGCAAGTGAAACAACAGCTACAAGGCAGCAACATAAAATACAAAGGTAGGGCAGACTTGAGTAGAGAAGAAGTCAATTCTGAAGTAGGAGATCTAGTTTTGGCACACTTGAGAAAGGAGAGATTCCCAAAGAAGAAGTATAACAAACTGAAGTTTAAAAAGATTGGGCCATGCAAGAAACTTAGAAAGTTTTTTGCTAATGCTTATGAGATTGAATTGCCTCCTGATGTTGGAATATCTCCCATTTTTAATGTTGCTTATTTGTACAAGTATGAAGTTGATGGTGCAGAAGAAGGACCAGTAGACAAGGAACAAATTGAATGGACAAAGCAGCTACCTCTAGCACAACCACTGCAGCCAAAACAAGTATTGGACAAAAGAGTGTTCAGGGAGACCAAAGGACAAGAGTACTTTTAGTACTTAATCAAATGGAAGGACTAGCCAGAGGAAGATGTCACTTGGATGACTGAAGGAATGTTGCAAAATATAGGCATATTAGTGGAGGAGCTCATGGACAAGATTCCATGAAGAAAATCGCCCTCGGGAGTTTGATGCAGGGGCATTAGACACTAGCCAGCAATGTAGGAGATTTTCCTCATGTTGTGGCTAGGAGGGTTCAAAACCATTCGAATTTGTAACAACAAGGTGTCAATACCTTAGCTGTCTGTTGCATTTAGATTAGTTAGAGTCAGTAGAAGTCGAATAGTTTTAGGTTCATTCCATATTTCCTGTTCAATTATTCGAATGAATGTAATTAGGCCTTTTGTTAGAGTAGAAACGGTCCTCACAGAGGAACCGAAGAGACACATGAAAATGCATATAAAAAGTAACCCCTGGATACATTGGAGGGGGGGGATTTCCACAGTAAATATTGTGTGTGTTAAGCATTTTTTCTCTGCTTGAATATATTTCGATGTTTTTTGATCATCAATGTGGAATAGTAGATATACTGTCTCTGTGTGTGCATTTTCTTAATTTCGAGGTGTTTGAGCCTCCAGCTTTGTGTTAATTCGATGAAGAATCTGTTGTGTTGAACCTTCAAAAGTCTCTCTCTGTCCATGGTTGAGCGTGGTCCATATTGAGTCTTCTGAGTGTGTCTTATTGATATGCACCCCTGTGAGAAACCGAGGTGATTACAATAACCTTAGTATCGGGCATAGAATCATGTGCTCGAAAGAGTGTGACCTGTAGTGTTGGATTTCCCACAGCACCATGAGCTCAACTGGTAGTGAAAACCTCACTTACAAAGAAATCAGTCCGTTTTGTTGTGAACTAAGAGTGTTGTCCCAAGATTTGAACCTAGAGTCAACCCGTCAGAACGAATAACAAGATTTGTGTTAACCCTGGTGGTACCTCGGTTAAACACTGTTCACAATTTGGAGCGGGTTTGTGAAACCAAACCCACCCATATCGCACCGCCTTTGTACGGAAGTGAAACCACTCCAAGCCAACGTGATCCAGTGGAAAATGGCCACGTCAACAGGACAATACCGCCCTCATCACGTGCCTATCGCACGTTAACTGTCAACGGTGAAATCAACGCGATATTGATGTACGTCGTTCGATTTGGAGGCTAGCTCATCGAACGGTGATCACACTCAAAATAGCATGGAAGATAACTCAAGGTATGGGCATTTGCATTTAATTGAAACCCGTCGATTGTATATGTGGGGCTGGGGCCTAAAGTATATTAAAGTGTTTCATTGTCAAGATCGTCAGGTTATTAATATAAGTCAGAAGTGTTATAAACTTTATTATAAGGTTAGGAGGTATAAAGGCAGGTCAGTCTATTCTCTCGTGGTATCGTTAGTTAAGGAAGTTGGCGTATCAGCTTTAATACATTAAATTTCCCATTGGTTGGGACTTAGGACTGTCGTAGATTTATATTGTAAGGGATTAAAGTCTAGAGATATATTTAAAATTATCCAAAGTCTTAACATGGGAAAGGATAACATATGAAATGCGAACATATGATTTAGGCGCGCAGAAATAAAGAAACATAAGGAGTTGTGTATATAAGTGGCCATAACTAAAGTTGGATTAAAGAATTCATTTGTCAATTTCTATGAAATTGACAGATAAATTTGACAAGAATTAAAGGGGATCTCTTATAATAAATAGAATCTGTATTTATGAAAATGCTGACAGAGCTACTTTAGAGGCCAGCTCTCCTTGGGGGCCGGATTCAATTTTGTTAGTTTCACAACTCCCTTACGAACATAGTCTCGATGAAGTGATATCGATAGTGGTATGCTTTGAGCTGTCATGAAATACTGGATTCTCCGTGAGTTTAATGCAACTCTGATTATCACAGTAAATCACTGAAGGTCTCAACGGTTGACCAGATAAGCCAAACAACATCTTGTGAAGCCATATGGCCTCACAACTAGCTAGACTGGCTGCCATGTACTTTGCTTCCACTGAACTCAATGCTACTGACTGCTGCTTTTGGCTGAACCACGACACAACTACCGAACCCAACCCAAAACAACACCCTGAAGTGCTCTTCCTATCAGAAGAACAACCTACCCAATCAGAATCAGTGTACCTTGCCAATCTCACTCCATCTCCCTGTCTATAATCCAGACCATAATCCACTGTCCCCTGCAAGTACCACAAAATGTGTTTTGCAGCAACCCAGTGCACTCTCTTGGGCTCACACATGAGCTGGCTCATCGTGTTGATTGCAAAACATATATCTGGTCTAGTGTTGACCAAATACATAAGGAACCAATCAGCTGTCTATACAATGTGGGATCCAGTAACTCGGAATTTGAAGTGTGAAGCTTCTTCCAGTTGGTGATCATAGGTGTCGATATGGGTTTACAATCCTCCATGTGAAATTTGCTAAGTATGTCCACAGTATACTTCCCCTATCCCAGGAAGAAATGCCCCTCCTCTTGCCACACCTCCAAACCTAAAAAGTAATGCATCAAGTCAATGTCCTTCATCTCGAACTCCAACTCAATATCTCTCTTGTAGCCCTCTATGAGTCTCTCTACACCCGTAATGACCAAGTCATCTACATACAACATCGGAATGAGAGGATCCTCACCTATCACAATAAAGTATAGGTGAGGATCTGCATCACTCTTTGTGAAATCGATCTCTTGCAAGTAAGTATCAATCCTGAAGTACCAAGCTCTAGGAGCTTGCTTTAGGCCATAAAGGGCCTTCTTCAGTCTGCATACATGGGACTCCTTCCCATGCGCCTCAAAGCCTTATGGCTGATCATGATACACCTCCTCCTATATGAAGCCATTGAGAAATGTTGTCTTCACATCCATCTGGTGGATCTTCCAACCCATCTCTACTACTATCGATATAATGGAGTGAATCGAAGTATATCGAGCCACAGGAGCGAAGGTCTCCTCATAATCTACTCCCTCTACCTGGGAGAACCCTCTAGCTACAAACCTTGCCTTGAACTTCTCAATGCTGTCATATGTAGCATTATTTACTTTGTAAAGCCATCTGGAAGTAACCACGGATTTCCCCTCAGGCCTTGCCACCACCTCCCAAACATCATTCTTCATAATAGAACCTCAACTTCCTTGGCACGCTCTCTCAGTCACTCGACCAGTTGGGTACCTCTCCCATAGCTAGAAGGCTCGTAGTCAATGATGTCACTCCATTTCCATATAGCCACAGAACTCTTTCAGTGGTCTTCTCTCTCTGATCACTTCTAGGCCCAAAGAACAGATGTGATCTCTCTCAAGGTATCCTAAGCCTCGGCTTCCTCTTCCCTGACCACACTTCTCCCACCAGAGAATGAAACTCCTCCTTCTCACCATCATTAGGAGCCTAAACTCCTGACTGTCTGTCTGTTGTCCTCCTACCTGAACCGGAACCTGTAGACGCTGAAGTACCGTGTGAACTGTCCATCAGTGGACTCCCTAGTGAACTGCTCTGCATGCTGCCCGAAGCACCACCCATCTGACTCTGTGAGCCACTGCTCACTGACGGACCTGACACCATAATCAATGTACCTCCGGATCCTCCTGATCCTTGCCCACTGGATCCCTGTGCCTGACTCAGCTGCTCCTGAGGGTCTGGCTGATCCAAATACTCTAACTCCCGTGACCTCCTGAAAGCTTTGTCCTCCTCGAACTTCACATCCCGCCTGACAACAACTCTCCTCTATGCGGGAATATAAATCCGAAAGGCCTTCGAGGTCTCACTGTAGCCCACAAAGACACCCTTCTCTGCGATGGGCTCTAGCTTGGTCCTCTTCTCCTTGGGTACGTAGAAGTATGCAATACACCCAAAGATATGAAGATGACCAACATCAGGCTTCTTCCCAGAAAAAGCCTCCTCCGGAGTCACATGCCCCAAGGCACGATGTACCGTTCTCGCAAATATACAGTATGAGCCAGTAGGCCCCCGCCACAAAACACGGTAACCCTAGATCATGTAGCATGGCTTTGGCATCCCCTCCGATGGATCTGTTCTTCCTCTCCGCAAACCCATTCTGTTGGGGGTTGTAAGGAACTTTCAACTCCCTCCTAATTCTTGCCTCCACACAATAATAAAAAAACTCACCAAGGGTGGCCTCCTCCATTCACCTCAAGAATCCCCGATCTTCCGACCCGTCCGAGTCTCCACAAGAGCTCTGAACTCCTGAAACCGCTTGAAGACCTCATTCTTGGTCTTCAAGAAATAAATCCAAGTCCTCCTGGAGTGATCATCAATGAATAAAACATAATACTCATATCCACTCAAGGAAACATGAGACATCCGATTGCTCACATCGGAATGAATCAAATCAAGTATCCCAGTCGATCTGCTGTCACTGCTCGTAAAAGGGGATTTGGCAAACTTACCCATAGCACATCCTCTACATGTATCAAAGTGATCAGTATTGAAATCTGGCACACCTGTAGTGATCTCCCGCAATGTCCTCAAGGCTCCATGATACATGTGCCCCATCCTGCGGTTCCAAATCTCGCACAACTCTTAACGCTAGCTCTACTATCGGTACTACTGCTCAATGCCAAAAGGGGCTGAAATGCAAATTTGTACACCTTTGCATGGTGTACACCAATCACTCTAGCTGAATCAGCTAGAGCGCCCCTGGGATATATAAGCACCTGTCCTCTATTGAACAATATCTCATATCCTCTATCCTCCAATGCTGAGACGGATATGAGGTTCTTCATCATCCCTGGCACATATAGAACATTTGACACCTTCAAGGGAGGTTTGGGTTCCCTATCAAATGTCAATGTCCCTACACCGACTGCTCTAACTATGTTGTCATCTCCGAGCACAATTTCATATCGTTGCCATGCTCCGAAAGCCCCAAGAAGTAATTTCACGACTCCCCATTATATGACGTGAAGTTTACATTGTCAATATTACCGTATATCAAGATGCTCCGCTAGTGGAGGGAAATTCACACTCCCTCTCAACCTTCGTGGTAGGTGATCCTGCACTAGTGGACTCACAAGCAATGAACCCAAACTCCCGGTCAAAGCTATCTGTAAAGTCCTCTATCTCTGCTGATGCTGCCATGCTTTGGTTCTTCCCCTTCTTCTTTTCTAGACACACAACTGCATAGTGTCCCATCTTCTGACAATTCCAACACTTCACCTTGGAATAGTCCTTCTGCGTGTTCCCCAGTTTACCTTTACCTTTGCTTTTGCCCCCACCAACACTTGTGGAAGCTTGCTTCTTTCCCTTGCCTTTCTTGCCTCCTGATAACAGTGCTACATCCTCATCTTTCTCAACTGGTTTGGCTGCCCCAAGCTGGCTCTTCTTGATTTCTATTTGTATGCAATCATCCCAGAACCTCTCCCAAGAGGGAAGGGTCTCACGTGTGTTAGTATGAATCTTTTGTCGAAGTGTACGAAAAAAGACCACTTTAGCTACGCATAACTTATAGCCCTAACATCAAATAAGGTTGCCAATATCTTCAAGATCATATAGTTGTTCAAGACAAGAGTCAAAACGCCGTATCTATGCATGTAAATACATTGGGCGCAAAATAAAGGGCTTTGCTCCATATATCCAATAGACAAGAAAAGAACAATTTTTGAAAGAATTTTTGCATTAAGGGCACCTGGGAGGAAAACAAGAAGGAGTTTCCAATTCTCCTCAATGGGATGGGTTCTTGGAAGTCCTCAGCACTTCAGATCTAGCATTTCTCTCTCTTGTTGGTGTAGAAAACCCAGACAAAGATAGAACTCAAAGGGAGCTCACACAACAAATAATGGAAAATGTGACCAAGTGTATAGATCCAGAGTGATCTAATAGGCAACAAAAGGTGAAGAATGATAGGAAAAACCCTCCTATTTATAACAAAATATTGGGTCATTCTAGATCTTGGTGCATGATTAAAATAATGTTAACCAAATCTAGATCCACCTTTTATGGAATATTTTATTATATTTGTTTGAGGGAAAAGGTATTTGACTTGGGTCAAATCCCTTTATTTGTAAATAATAAATAAATAAATGATTTATTTATTATTTTAAGGAAGTGGTTGAATGATAATTAAATAAATAATGATTTATTTAATTATTTATAAATGATTTAGTCATATTTAATAAGGAATATTATTTAAATAAGATTTAAATAATTATTCCTAGAAAATAATAAGATAAATAAGGATTTATCTAATTAATTTCCTTGTTTTGGGTTAAATATGACCCAGAATAATAATTAAATTATTGTTTAATTAATTATTCCATGAGGAAAATCAAACAAATATAGATTTGTTTAATATTTCCCTTTGGGGTTTCCTGTTTAGACCATAAACAACCTAATAAATGTGTTTTATTAAGTTATTTTACATAGTGAAAGCAATTTTACTTAGGGTAAAATTGGTCTTACATGGTGTACTTTGGTCCATCTAATGATAATAGGTTAGATGACCAAAAAATGGTGTAACAGATTGCCCCCCAGCGTGCGAGTGTTAGGAGAAAATCGTATGACCGAAGTACGTTGTAAGAACTCAATCACCAGACATCAAAAGGGAAGTCAGAGAGAGAAATGTGAGGTAGACTAATGTGCTAAAGAACTAGACCCTGAGGAGACGAGACTTACAGGTGCAACAAGTCTCTTTTTATGAGAGGGTACCTGTGCTAAAGGCGGCGGGGGAGGCATACCTATGCCCGTCGAGACAGAGTACAAAAGAATAGTGTGTCTAGTAAACAAGGGACCGAACCATAAAGTACAGCCGGCATAAACATGAGCCAGATAAAAATACAATGAGGAATCCCACATACATGCTATGCCTGGGATAACAGCCAGGACTTATACAATAATATCTGAGTACATGAGATATAAAGACAACCCAAATGCCCCCTACAAGCGGGGAAGGGCTCACAAAATCTGACTGATACATGCAAATCAAAGAGGCGCTGCAAGCGACTGAGGCTGACATCATCAAATATATGGAGCTGCATCACAGGCTGTAATGAAGAGTTCATCCGGGCATGTGGGGGGCTACCTGCAGGGCCACCCCCTCATGAGGGATGAGACATCTCACACACACCCAGGAATCACCAAAAGTTGTTGCTGCATCACTGAACCATCAAGCATATGGATCTCGATCGTGCTGAAAGGAGCTGGAGAAACAATCAGGTCAAAGGGTAAGGAGAGACCCCTTTGCTTGATCCGAGGCACCGAACAAGAGTGGAAGCTGGAACCAAGGTATACCGCCCTCTAGACCTGCCTTCTGGAATGAAGAAGCTGATGTCGACAGAAGGAGGTCCGCCATAGGTGAGGCAATGAGAGATCCTCAAGTAAGGCACGAGAGAAAATAGTGGAGCGACGGACAGACTAAGACCAATGATGATGATGGAATGGAGGGGACTGAATGGCGGATGGACGACTTCCCTTGCTAGAGCATAAAGGGCATGAACGACATGGCAGCGACTGACACAATATCATAAGGGATAGGGGACAGTGGGACTGAGGTCTATAATGTGCGACAAGAGAGAGACTAAGCAGTGGAGGATGGAGGACGATAGTGGGGTGCAGAGGGACTCGGGATCGATGCGATGATGACTCAACTTCAATGGATGCTCTAAACAAGGGCGACTCGATGGTGCTGCCACACAGTAGAGGTCCTATGGGGGACCATGAAAACATGAGTAAAAGATGGTATCTCATGACGAAAATCAACACGAACAAAGACAAGTATGGAGGCAAAGTGGTGCCCCAAGCACAAGTGTTGTAAGTGAGGAAATTCGATTTTGGGGGTAGGTGAAGTGACCCTTCATGGAAAAAATGTATCCTGGTGAAGTATCAAATCACAAAAAACTAACAGATACCCATAGGAGGGCTCAGTGAGATCTTTCCAACGGTGCAGACGGTTTGTCAAATTGAGCTACAGTGTGGGCGCAGCAGGCAAAAGAAGACCAAGGGTTCTCTTTTAATAAGGCATGGTTCCCTCCAAATTCATTCATTTGCTAATGTTGTTGTGGTAAATGTAAAGAGGAGAGAAGGCCCTAAATCTTGCGGTGAGCGTAGCAGACAAACCGACTGTTGGAATCGAGATCTGTCAGTTGCAAGTGAGAGGCCTAACCTTACTCTTTCATTTTGATGGTTTGAAAGTTCAGTTTAGGGCCTAGAAACTCAGAAACAGACCCTTCTTCATCTCTACGGCCGGGTCGCACTTTTTGGGCCAAAAAGTGCGACCTGGGAAGCAGGTTTGAGGGAAAAAACTGTGACCTGTCCCAGAATTTGGCAGAAAAGTGCGACCTGGGAGATGAGGGGGTTTTAGTGCTATTTTATGGCTGAGAGTTGGGTTTTTGTGTTTTGTGAAAGTGTTCCCTATATGTATGATGACAAATATGATGTTTTTGTGCAGATATGGCAGTTATACGGGTCAACTAGAGAGAGAGAGACCTGGGTACATTACGGGCAGAGATCCAGGCAGATCAGGGTGTCCATCGTGTGTTGGCCAGGTTTGGGGTTCTGAAGTTTTTGGAGAACCCTTTGATGAGAGCGGGAGAGCCCTTTTTGGCCCGGATTATTAGTTATTGGGATCCAGAGCATGAGGTCTTTGTAGTGCAGGGGCACAGGATCGAACTGACAATCCAGGATGTGTATTTCCTGACTGGTCTCCCACCACTGGGGATGGTGGGAAATACGCAACTAGTGTTACCGCGGGGGCGGCACATTATGGAGTTTGTGGAGCGTCATTTTCGACCGGGTCTCCAAGTCAAAGGGACTCGGATACCGATTGGGGACCTAGAGAGATTAGAGACCCGTGCAGTGGCCGCAGCGGTGCTGCGGATCCTGGGCAACCAGGCGCTCCATCACATCACTGGGGGGCAGATGATGATTGTGGAGAGTGTGTTGAGTGGGACCTACTATGGGTGGGCCCAAATGATGTTGGTGTCGGTGAAACGACAGTTGTCGCTGTGAAAGTGGCAAGTGAACCACGATTGCTCGTACGGGACTTTTTTGTGCTCCTTCTTTTTTGAGAAGATCTGGACCTTACGGCCTCGTATACAGCTCCCAGATGGGGGCCCGAGAGAGCCCAGGATGCGCCGATGGGGGCGACTACTATGCAGAGGAGGAGGAGGGGCGGTCGGACGGGTGTTTCTACCGGAGTTCTTTGCCCATTGGGACCAGATGCCGTTATACATAGACAACTATCCCTATAGTGGGATGAGTTATTGTGGGGATCTAGACCTGCCACTTCCGCCTGGTCGAGTATGGGGTCCCGATGGTAAGTAACAAATAACTATTCTTTTTGGGCATATTAAAGTTGTTGAATAGTAGAGAAGTGACTGATTCATGTACTTTTGGTATACAGATATAGCCCCGGTAAAACCGGCCAGATATATGGGACGACCGGCAGCATCAGGAGCTGCAGGCCCGAGTGGATCGAGAGCGGCGCATAGTGAGGATGCAGCCGCCCTCCTGGAGGACATCCGTCGTAGATGCGAGAGGTTGCTGACCAGTGTTTCAGAGCGCGGGTGGCAAGACTTAGACGACCAGTACGTCAAGATGTGTATTGGTCTACCCTCGGAATGGCGAGGGGTCATGCGGCGCATGGCGATGGCTGGTCAGGGGATACGTGATATACGAGCTGCAGGAGCAGAGCCACTGGCTCGGGATCCTCCAGATAGTGATTAGGTGTGGGGCATGTGGTGCCCCCTAGTATGTAGGTAGGGGCAAGTGGTGCCCCCAGTTTTGAGTTTTGTGTAACATGCTATGGGCATGTCATATGTATGAGAGTAGATGGACTCTAAAAACATGTTTTGCGACACATATTATGGATATGCGTCTTTGTGATTATTTGTGAATGTTATTGCCTTGTATGAATTTCATGTGATAAATGCCAATCTAGAACATGGTTTGCAATGCTATCTACATAGTGATTTTGTTCTCGAGTTACATGGTTGAAAGTTATGGTTTCAAATTCACATATCAAGAGTTTCACTTGTAAATATCGTCTAAAAAGGACAGGATTATGCACACGATAAACACCATTGAGTTGCATGACAAGAAGTAAGGAATCTAAATGAACATGCAGATGGAGGATGCGATGAGAGAGGGCATCAGCTAAGAGACCACACACTGCATCATATTCGGCTCGATTATTGGTGGTAGGACCTATGCAGACCCCATTCGAGAGAACAAGGGCATGCAAGGGGGTAAAAATGGCCCAACCTGCCGAGGCTAGATTCCGGGAGTAACGACTTGCACCATCGGTGTAACCGACATAGGGTGTGGACGGGGGGTTCTGCAGAAAAGTGTTACAAGACAAAAAATAGGGGGGAAAGGGACAATGACAGCAGCGTGAGGGGAGAGTAGACATCGAGCAGCAACTGTGGGAGGGAGTGCGATAGGCAGGATGGCTATGACTCATATACAGACTAGAGGGTGGTATATGAGGGCTATAGGAGATATGGCGGGGACTCGGGCTGCAAAGGTAATCATGGATACGGGTGGTGTTATCCAGGTTATGGGCGAGAAAGATGGGGTCATGTGGAAAAAAGGCTTCCAAAGGGGTCTCTGGACATGAAAAGAAGGGGTGATGAGAGGAAGGGAAACCACATGACGCGGCAAAGCTAGCTGCATCAGCCGTATAGGAAGAGAGGCTCACATACGGGTCATCACGGGGAATGACAGATGAACAGATAAAGAGATGGTCGAAAGAGGATGAGCCCAGGGTGGTCACTGAAGGGGGATCAAGTGAAACCACAGGGGAGGATCCGACGGGAGTGTCCTCCAAGGAGCGGGGAGAGGATGATAGATAGAGGATGGCAGTAGTGGACTCCGACATCTGAACATCAGGGGGGGGAATGTCGATGGGAGCAGGAGGGTCCTCGAGCTGACCTGAAGCATATTGCGCAAGTATGGGAGAGGCGGATTGATTTTGTTCAACCTCATACTCTCAAACGACCTCGAAAGAGGCGCGGTAATGTGTCAGGTGAGGACAATGGTGGGAGTAATGGCCATGGACACCACACAGAGCACAGGGTTGGTTGGTGCGAATAGTCTTTGGGTTCTTGGTGACGGACGAGGACGGAACAGAGGTGTCAGGGACCGTAGACTCAGGGAACGCGACTTTAACCATGGGTCGGATACGGGGTAATTCAGGACAAGCATGGGTGGCGTGACCGACGACATCACACAAGGCACAGGGCTTGGCGGGCGGAGGAGGGGCTGGGTTGGTCGGGGTGATCTTATCTTTGGGTGCCCCCTTGCGAGTTTTTCCTTTCTTTCCGGGAGTGGTCACGACAGGAGAAGGGTCCTGAGGTGGTGCTGTGGGCATAGGGGCAACGGATGAAGCAAGGGGGACCGGTTGAACCAGTGTCAAAGCAAGATAAGGTTTGGGGTGACCAGGCGAGGTAGAGGTCGGGGGGTCGAGGTACCAGACGGGTATACCCAGGGTCAAGTTAGGGAGAGAAAGGGTGGCCATGACGGGGACCGTATAAACTCCGGGAGGGGGAGCTAGGAAAGGTATTTGACCAGTGGGGTAATGACCAAGAGGGACGGCTCCGAGGTGGTTGAGGCCCGGGGGAACCGACCCAGGAGGATAGAAGGGTTCGGGGATACCAGCTGTAGGAGAGGGGCCAGGAGGAGGAGGTCCGGCTGGCGGAGATGAATGGCTAGGAGCGGGCTGCGGCGGGCGAGGTTGAGGTTGCTGACTAGCCGAAGCGGGCCGCTTAAGGGCTGCCCGGGACGATTGCATCATGCAAACATTCGATAAGCTGGGATCAAAGATAGGAGGAGGAGGAAGACCAGGGAAGGTTCCAAGCAAAGAAGAGTCTTTGTAGACGCTGGGAGAGACACTGGTCAAAGAATCTACGGTTTGCTTATTGGCTACAGAAGAGATAGTCGTCTCAGGGGAGGTCTGAGATTTTGGCTCATGATACGTCAACTGGTCAATGGTGACTATCTTTCCATTGTGAGGAAAAGACATCTTGCAGAAAACCACGGATGGGACATCAGACATAGCATAGGTGTAGCTTTGCCCCAAGAGAATGTTGTAATCTAGAGGGGCGTAGATGACTTCGACGTCAATGCAAACAGTCTTGCCCGCAAGAGTGATAGGACAATTACGGAAGAGGCCAATGGGCTGGGAGGCGTGGCCATCCCACACTCAAAGAGTGATCGTGGAAGGGGCCAACTTAGGAGACCCGAGTTGCTTCCAAACCGAAGCGGACATCACATAGGTGGATGCCCCCTCATCAATTATGCACCGAGAAACGTGAGCGTTCTGAATTTTGACTGGGATTTGGAAGGCTATGGAAGCAGGGAGAGGAGGATGTTCTGATTGATGGGCGTCGAAAACAATCATTTGGTCATCAGCAGGATCTACATCGCCCATGGCAGATAGTAGAGCCTTCTTTTGGGAAGGGCACGATTAGAGGAGTTCCAATGTAAAAATGGCAGCAGGAGATTGTGCCAGATCATCTACTATGCTATATGAATGAGCAGCGCGACCAGAAGCAGCATTTCAGCGTAATGGTCCCTTAGGAATCTTGGTGTGAACCTCAACTTTGGGTTGAGGGATGTGTAAGGGACCAGTGGATGTTGAAAGAGGCTCTGTAGAACCTGAAGAGGGAGACTTGGAGGCAGACTGAGCAGGAGGCTTGGGGTATTTATGAGACTGAGTTTAAAGATTAAGGTCGACGGTTGAAACAGGATCAGAGTTCATCATGAGGATCTGGTAATCGGAGGAACCAGAAGGGGAAGGTTGAGGAGCCGCCTGTCCGTCAGGTGGTTGGACAGCTACGAATCCTTACTGAGGGAAAGGATCGGTAAACACAGCCGGTTGAGTAGTGGCCACATTAGGGGGCGCGTGAGGGGAGACATGTTGTCCTCGCAATGTGGCTTGAGACTCCCACATCTGCCGCATCTATGGTAAAAGGGGACAATCGTGAGTGTAATGACCGTAAACACCGCAACACGAACAAGGCTTATTGGTGCGAAGAGGCCTGTCCGGCTTGGGCTGAGGGCCCTGTTGCTAGTTAGCAGTGTTAGGGTCAAAACCTTGAGGATTGGGTCCACGAGTACCAGGGGAAGATTGATTTTGATTGCATTTCCGCCTTCTTTGAGAGGAAGGGGGATTAGTCGCGCCCTGCTGTGCAAATACTTGCCCAGGAGGGGGCTGTAGGTGTTGTTGCTGGGGTTGAGAAGGCAAGGGAGGTGGAAGCGCAAATGCTGGAGGAGTTGGGGCACCAGGCTGCGGATAAGGGTAATGGTGAGGTTGGGTAACATTGAGGTAAGCAGGAGGTTGGGCAAAAGGATGAGGCATGCCGTATCCTGGATACATGCTACCTGGAGGGGGGAAAGTGCTAGAGGTGCTGGCCCCTCCCGGAGGGAGACCATTGCCCATAGGAGGTTGAGCATATGGATGAGAAAGGGCTCCAACGATACCGTCGGCGGAATGAGATGCCCCCGGGGCGTTAGCGCCACCGGGCCTGGGGAGGTCAGGAAGGACGGTATAAACATAACCAGACTGAGCATAGATCAGATCATATTTCAAGGCTATTTGGAGGGCGGCTTCTTCAGTTTGAGGGAAATGGGAGGCGACATCTTTGCCAATGGGAGCCAAGAGAGTGCGAAGGAACCAGTCCATATAAACCCGATCTTCAAAGGGGGGAGCTTGGCATAGGCTCCTTCTTCGTCGCCATTCCTGGACATGAGTGGAAAGGTGGGTTGAAGAGGATTGACGGAAAGAAGTCAAAAGCTCTGTACCAGTGTCGTATCGGAGAGGGAGCTGGAAGTAAGACAAAAAGGCTTGGGCAATGGTCGCAAAGGTGGTATGGGACGAGGTAGGCTAGTCAACATACCATTTAGAAGCTTCGCCGGTGAGCGTGCGTTGGAACAGCCGAAGACGGATGGAGTCATCGGTAATGGAATTGGAGGAACACCACATGTGGAAAGATCGGATATGGTTGGTCGGATCTTCTTCAGCAAGGCCTTCGAACTTGGGAATGTCGGAGGGGAGCTTTGTTGGCATAGTAGGCCAACCAACATCATGGTGGATAGGGTCATTGATCAACTGATTGAAATCGGGGAGGCTGAGACCGGCCATGTAAGGGAGCAAGGGTGCAGCCGAGGTAGTTCCTGTGGCGGTTCCGCTAGTGGTAGGTCTGGCATTGGGGCCAGGATGACCGCTAGCATTAGGCCCTAGACCAGACATAGTGAAGGTGACAGGGGGAGAACCAGAAGTAAGAGGAGAACCCAATGAATCAGAAGAGGAGTCGGAGTGCGGACTCGGAGGGGGACTAACTCGACGACGGCGAGGCAGAGTAGGTCGACCGACCGGAAACTGAGGATGAAGGCCAAGAAGTCTCTGGGATGTATGCCTTGGGGGCACAATGGTGACGGGAAGAAGACAACCGATAAGGGCAGGGAGGGACAAAATCAAGTGAGGTCAAGGGCAAAAAGGTGCAGTGAAAATTGATTTTAAAGTCTTTGCCAGGCAGTGTTAACCAGGCGCTTCTTCACTTAGGGTCAGTGTGTGGCGTGTGTTAATTTTAATTTTTAAACCCAGCCATTTTGAGAGAAAAATTAAAAGTGTGCTGCATAACTGAAAATAAATCTGCAATGAACATTATATAGTGCTGAAATAACAGAAAATTAACAGCTAACAATGCATCGATCTAACCCAAGAAGGTGGGTCTCTCAAAATTAAGCTAACAGAGGGAAAAAAATCTAGTCAAAACACACTGAAAAGGCGCCAATAGATCTAAGGTCGGGAGGGATAGGGATCTAAAGGAATTAACTGTTGAAAAGAGGTGCAGAACACAGCCAAGAGTCAGAGGCAAGGTGGCTGAAGCAAAGGAGGAAATCAGCAAAAGCAGAGGGGACAAGGAGGATGCCCTAAAGGAAGGCCCAAACAAAACTACAAGAGGTGATTTGAAAGGGAGAAGAGCTGATTTAAAGGGATCTAAAAAGGAGGTAACAGATCTGAAAAAAGGGAAGGTTGAAACTCTGAAAAAACAGACACCTGAAACAGCTAAAACTCTTCCACCAAAAGTGGAGGGTACTGAAGCCCTAGGGGGCTATGTTCCCACTTAGATGAGCAAAACATATCAGGAATAGGTCTAAACGGGCTGAGACAGAGGCTAGAAAACCCCGACAGAAGTTGCAGCAGAACCCAGAAAAATTGCAGAAAAACAGCAGAAAAAAGCACAGGTCGCAGGTTCTGACCTGTTTTCCTGTTCAGGTCGCAGAAAAAGGGCTGAAAAGTGCGAACTGGAGTCCAAGTTGCAGTTTTTGGGCTGAAAAGTGCGACCTCCTGCTCCAGTTGTCTCGGCGGCAGATTTGCGAAAAAGTTGTCGTCTCAGTTGCGGCTGATGTCTGTCACCTGCGCAATAGGGCCAGAAACACGCGGAAGTTAGAGATTTTAATGTTTTAGGGTTTTATGAGTGAAAAATGACATAAAACTAGCAAAAACAAAAATCTGAAAATAAACCCTAGGGTCTGAAGTAGCTGGATATGCAGGAATATGAAAAACAACAGCGGTCGTAATTGAAAACCCGTGTGGAGTCGCCAGTTGTTAGTATGAATATTTTGTAGAAGTGTACGGAAAAAAGACCACTTTAGCTACGCATAACTTATAGCCCTAACATCAAATAAAGCTGCCAATATCTTTAGATCTGCAGTTAGTTGTTCAAGACAAGAGCTGCAAAAACCAGATCTATGCATAGAAAGACATTAAGCAGTAGAATAAAGGGTTTGCTCCATACATCCAATAGACAAGACAAGAACACTATTTTTGAAAGAATTTTTGTATTAAGGGGCACCTGGGAGGAAAACAAGAAGGAGTTTCCAATTCTCCTCAATGGGATGGGTTCTTGGAAGTCCTCAGCACTTCAGATCTAGTATTTCTCTCTCTATTTGGTGTAGAAAACCCAGACAAAGATAGAACTCAAAGGGAGCTCACACAGCAAATAATGGAAAATGTGACCAAGTGTATAGATCCAGAGTGATCTAATAGGCAACAAAAGGTGAGGAATGGTATGAGAAACCCTCCCATTTATAACAAAATATTGGGTCATTCTAGATCTTGGTGCATGATTAAAATAACATTCACCAAACCTAGATCCACCTTATATGGAATATTTTATTATATTTGTTGGAGGGAAAAGGTATTTGACTTGGGTCAAATCCCTTTATTTGTAAATAATAAATAAATAAATGATTTATTTACCATTTTAAGGAAGTGGTTGAGTGATAATCAAATAAATAGTGATTTATTTAATTATTTATGGATGATTTAGTCATATTTAACAAGGAATATTATTTAAATAAGATTTAAATAATTATTTCCTAGAAAATAAGAAGATAAATAAAAGTTTATCTAATTAATTTATTTGTTTTGGGTTAAACATGACCAGGAATAATAATTAAATTATGGTTTAATTAATTATTCCATGGGGAAAATCAAACAAATATAGGTTTGTTTAATATTTCCCTTTGGGGTTCCCTGTTTGGACCATAAACAACCTAATAAATGTGTTTTATTAAGTTATTTTACATAGTGAAAGCAATTTTACTTAGGGTAAAATTGGTCTTACGTGGTGTACTTGGGTCCATCTAATGATAATAGGTTAGATGACCAAAAAATGGTGTAACAACGTGCTCAAACCCCATCAGCAAATTTCAGCCATGAACTGGGAAGGCCATGAACTGCAATCCGCACCAACTCAGTGGGTGGAATGACCTCTCTAACTGCTGCCAATGCATCTCTCACATTAGTAATCTTTGTGAGATATCCAGCTGCACTATCAGTCTTACACATCTTAATGGTCTTCAGCTTCTCCCTTAGGACCATTTTCCTGTTCTCATTGGTACTCTGGTATAAATTGGTCAATTCTGTCCGCATCTCATGAGCATATCTCTTTCCTCTCACATGAGGTATGCAATGGTCTTTGATTCCATCTAGATTCAATCTTTTACCCTCGTTATTCATTTGATTAAAGGCTTCCAACTGAACAGCATCAGTAGGCACATTAATAGGGTTATGTGCGATATGCACCATGATATCCCAGACTTCTGCCTCCTCAAAGATGCTCTGCATTCTCTCCTTCCACACATTGTAGTTACTATGCCCATCCAACCTATCCTCCACCCTCAAGCCCAAAGACATGATTTCTATCCTAATAAACTGAAAATAACACTTGTAGTAAAGGTACTGTTTTCTGTGTGAAAAAATAGCTTGCTGTAATTTTTCTTCTTGTTGTCCCAAACTGCACTTTTCAGCAAAATAGCTCTAATACCATGTATAAATTTGATAACCCAACCACGGTTTTCAGTTTCTCCTTATTTATCCCATAAATTTAAATGCCCATTCCCATAGCCATACATTCAACAAGCTAGAAAATAAATATTTTCTGAAAACACTAATTCTGGAAATTTTACAATGCTGAAATGAAAAAATAAAAACTCAAAAAATAAATCAGCCACACACAAAATTTTGATACACTAATTTTTCTTCAACTTGACCCTGGAAAAACCCCCTCAACTCTTGGGGAAAACCAGTTTGAAAGCTCCTCTTTATTTTTTGAATATTGTTTTTACAGTGAAACACAAAAAACATAGCAAAAATTCCCGCAACCAAATTTACATACTTATCTCGATTTCTGTGCTTGCACACTACCTCGGAAATTGTGCCAAATCAACAACTTGCAACATAGAAAATTTTACAGCAGTGATGACAACAATAAATATTGAACAACCACCTTGGGAAGCATGTCGAAACAGTCTGTACATTGTTGTACGGATTGTACGGATTTGTACAGTAGCCCTCCTTGAAATTTGTGCCCAGAAATAGCCTTGAAATCAACGCTGAAGCTCCTGTCCTTTTTCTCAGTTTTTGTGCCAAAAAATCAGCAACACTTCTCCTCAATTTTCGTGCCCAAATTTCTGCCTCAACCTTCATGCTTAATGTTGCTGCCCTCTTCCTCGATTTTCGTGCCTCCCTTTCTTGGAAACTATGCCTCTCTATTGCTGTACGGATTTTCTGCCTTGGTATTTGTGCCAATAAATGTTGTTGTACCTTTTTCTGAATCCTCTCACTGTTGCCCTCTTTCTTCTCACAGCTCAGGAAAATCTCCTTATCTTTCTCTTCTCCTCTCTCAATCTGCTCATGAAAGAATGAATGACCTTTTCCCTCCTTTTCCTCCTTTAACCTAACCCTAAATGACTTTTGGGGAATCCCTAAATCCAATGGCTGAGATAGCTTTAGATCTAGGGTTGAGATCAAATGTTCATTTAAATCTCACTTTCTATTTTTTAATTCACCCCACTTTAATAAAGACCCACTTAGTCATTTATTTCCAAAGTCACTTTTCACTTTCTAATTTCACATTGACTTTATTAAAGTCACTTTAAAATTAGACTTAGTAATTTTATCACTTAAAGTCACTTTTAAATTAAATTTGACTTTATAACTTTATAAAGTTACTTTAAGAGAAAAATTAAATTCTTTTGGACACTTTTCCCTAGGCCAAAGATCAAAGCCTTAGGGAACCACCTGTCCTCCGGTAACCAAATTTCAACACTCCACCATTGAACCCTTTTGTTTGAGATTTATCAATTGGCTAAAGAAGGTGTTGCTCTTTGTATCCTCATAATGTGCTATCATTTCCTCTGTAAAAATTGACCAAGTGACAATTTTTTTACGAGAGCAAAGCTATCGATACCATAAAAATGTATTTTGTTCTAAATATAAAGTTACAATGCGTACGTTTTGTGTGTTTTTCACATTATGGAGATCAAAATATCGCTCCATCTATAGGATCCATGTTACGAGATCATTTCCATCAAACTTCCTCATATCGATATTTGGAATATGGTGGGTCTTCAATCCAACATTAGTGTTTATGAAATCACGATTAACAATTATTTTGTTCTCATCATGAGTTTCCTCTGCTACATTTTCGCCATTAGGAATCATTTCTTGTATCAACTTTTCAAACCTTCCTTTAAACCTTCCATGTCTGCTTTTAGACATTCTTCATTTATTACATGGTGTCTTTCATTTTTTCATCAAACTTAGCTTCGATGTCATTCATCTTAGCTTCCATTCCATCCATCTTAGTTTCCACGCCTTTCTTCAAACCATCTGTATTAGCTTCCATGCCTTTCTTCAAACCATCCATCTTAGCTTCCACGTCTTTCTTCAAAACTTCCATTTCATTTTTTGTTAATCTTTGCAAGAGTGAAAAATTGATGCACTTGTTCTTGTAATTTTGATATATCATGTTGCACTTCTTCCTCTTCATGAGTCATAATAGAGCCTTTTGAGGGCTTAATGGGCATTGAATTCTTTTTAGGGGGGATTTTAGAACCCAATACTCATATATATGCTTCAATATGCCCTTGGAATCACTTCAAATCGATTTGTCAAACAAGACTTATGCAATTTTAAAAAACAAATACACACTTTTTTATTGCTTTTGAGGAGCTCGATATTGAAACTTATGTATCTCTGTAATTTTGGATCCCCAATATTTTATCTTCAGATCTTTAGTAGCCCTCTGAATCTTTTTTCCTATTCCATAGGTCCGACCTGATTTGGATGCTTCAAGGCAAAGTTATGCTCAATCTCCCACAATAACCTAATTATGGACTCGTTCAGTAGAGCGAACTTGTACGGTGTGCCATGTGTCATTATTTCATCCTTCGTCTATGAAATCGATACACAAGAAACTACAGTATGCGCAATTTCAACCAATTTTTACAGAATTCCAATTTGATACTCAGAGAGAGAGTTATGACGATTTTCCCAAGGTCACCTCTTTGAGATGAAATTCGGGAGCCTGCAAAAACCCTAACTTCCACATATCATATCTGTGCAAATATTGCGAGCCAAAATCTGAAATTTTTACACAACGTTCCTCAGGATGTCTTCGCAAATGGGTTTTTTTTAGCTTCTGCGCCTCTGTAGAAAAAAATTTTATATCGCAAATGCCACGATGACCTGTTTGAAGCAGTGAAACCCTAGAATCCAAAGCTCTGATACCAAATGTTATGAAACCAGCTCCCAAAATAGAAGAAAAGAGAGATCAACGTCTTAGAAATCAACCACTTTGAGGGGGGAAACCTCCTTTACATTACATAAATAAAAAATTATTGGATGATTCAAATGAAAAAACCTTCTTTCTATATATAGGAGTCCATGGGGTCACAATATAATCCTAGCTGACCTAACAATAATAATGTAAGGACACAAAAATAACAATAGTGTGGTTTTATGGGGCACAATAATAACAATATAGGGACTACACGTGTACAAAAATAACAATAAGGGGGCTACACTAGTAATATAGGGACCTAACAGTACCAAATGCATCTTCATCGTCCAAAAGTTCGATCGCTAGCAATATTTGAACATCCATAGGGATCCATGGAGTGTTGTCTACTATTGTGGAGGCCCATGGCTCTCGACGCACACCGTACATGTGCCAATGTATCCCTATGGAGGATTAGGACCTCATATAGGGAAACTAAACCCAAAATGGACACCATCTGCAATCATGTATAAGATCCAATGTGTCCCCTAGCCTTCCAGCACAAAAATCCATTAAATTAATCGAGTAAAAGAGCTTACAAACCATGGACAACAAGTGGACACTTCATAATGGCTTTCCCTTCCATAGTGGGCTTTGGGATGTGCTAATTTCCCCAAGCTCCAAAGGGGTTTAACCAAGTACCTTATTATGTAGTTTCTACCTTTAAAGGGGATATAATGTCCAAGATCCACCCCTCAAATGGTGGTGGCATATGATCAAGATATGAAATAGAGTAGAGAATGATAGGGGCAATCATGGGCTACATATTGGGGAACAAGGGTAGCTAGGTAAAGGGAATCCCACACATGGGTATGTAGTGTGGAGGAGGGAGAAATCGTGGTAGATGAGGTGCTCCAACCTTGATTTTTCCACCCTTCTTTATATGCCTTTTTCCTTTTATGATTCTTCTTTGATTAATTGCTCGGGACTCAAAGGATAAGAGCATGATGTGTAAGATATAAAAATGAATAGCCCATTTTTGGTAGGGTGGTTCATTGCCCTCTATGGGTTTGGAAAATCATGGGTTCCTGAATGATAAAGGATGCCAATCTAGGGCCTATGGAACCAAGGCGATGGCCATGGGATTGGGGTAGAGCTCATGCATTGGTTTTTGGCCACGTGCTAGATATTTTTGTCCCGACCATATTTTTCATTTTGTGGTATATTTTCCAGTTGAATGTGGCCAATTTATGCTTTTTCTTTTCTCTTTTTTGTTGCTTCAACCTCTAGGGCATCGTTCTAGGCCTGACCCAAAGTGGGAGCATGGAAAATGGGAGGCTAGCCCTTTGTGGACCCAATGAGGGAATGTGAACCCATGCGAGAGATATGATGAATGGCGTTATAGTGAGTGGAAAAGGGATGATGTACGTGGATGGGGAAGCGGGACCACGCAACCAAAGTTGGGGTTTCCCACGGAGTGCCGTCCTAAAATCCAATGGTCAGTAAAGGATATCCCACTACACTAGAATGCAAGGGTAAAATCCAAAAGAGTTCAAGGGAACATTAGCACAAACTAAGTCCACTCTTTCCACTGAATCCTCCCATCAATCCATGTCCAAAAGTGTCCATGATAAGTAAACCCAATACTCAATTAGAAAATGACAAGACATACCTTTAGGTTTGGGATACCCACCTTCAAACATACGATCAATACAGATGGGTGAGGGACCACATGGTTGGCTCAAGTGGCTTAGAAGTGGCAAAACGAGCTAGTTCAGGGTTGCAAGGGGATGTTGGCTTCTGGCTGAGGTCCATCATGGAGAAAAAAATTCTCCTAGGGATATCACCCACGAAGTGGTGGGTAACATCTGGCTCCAACTGGGACATGATCTCTCGAAAAGGTGGGAGATGCTACTCAAACGGGAGGTCACAAGAACTCCAGCAATATCTTGGTCACCATAAACCTGTCACCTACACATATCAACGACTAAACTAACGAAGCAGCATGTTTTTCATGGTGTCTAATTATCACTTATGCTTAATTTTAGCCCATAAAATCAACTAGTTAATAAAAATATGCGAATTTTAGTCTGAGTGCATCTAATCTATCATGAGAAACATCATATGACATTATTTCTAATGTGAAAAATCAACATGCAGTGCATCCTAATCTAACATGCATATGGTGTGAAACTACTACTAACTATAATCATAAAGCCAAGGCACCCAACATTTCATCATATCAATATAGATTTGTCTGTCAATATTATTATTCATGTAGTAAATCCCAAAGCAAATGTGGATACAATTCTATGGAGGACCAAGCGGGTGGGAGGTGGGAAAATATGATGGGCACTCATGGATGATTACATGAGAAGAGGTAAGAAAAAGATGTAATCTATTCCATGAGATCCTCCCTTTTAACCAAAATATAGAGATGCCAATTGTTAGGCTCATAGATTTTTTATGGATGGAAACCTCGATCATATTATCTCCATTATCATTTATGTCATATTCCATTTCCTTCACTGGGTTATGATTAGTATTAAAGGGATACTGATGAGATGGAGACACACAAGTAGGTCTCCCATGATGATCACATTAGAAAGGGGAAATTAAAGATTGATCATGATCCTGAGGGGGTGCCCAAGGAGATGAAGTATATTCAATGAGGGGTTCTTTCTTGACACCACACTCGAAAGGGGAAAAGGGCCTATGGACGTTTGAGGTCATGTGAGAAGGGGTGAGGGAATCACTTGTGGGAGACTTAAGATGATGAATAAGAGGAAAATACAAAGGGGAGAATGAAACATATATTCAACAGGTTTCTCTTCCTCCAAATCACAATCTAAAGGCTTAAGTTATTTAAATATAGAATCATAAGGAAGAATAGGTGGGAGCTTTATCGATTTCATCATTATTAGTATCAAAGATTGAGTCTCCCCTAAAAGGAGAATCAACTATCTCCAACTTCCCCTCCTCGTGTAAAGAAAAATAGTAATCCTCCTTCCTAAGGGTATCGATGGATATGCCTTCGTAAGTAATGCTCGAGAGAAAAAGAATACTAATCTCAACCTCATCATCCTTATCAGTGTCATAAATGGGAGCACAATCAAATCAAGGACCAACAATTTCCTATTTCCCCTTTTCAATGTGGAAATAATCTTCAATGCCATCTTCCAAGGGGCTAATGGGATCACCTTCCTCAAGGTTCTCAAAAGGGTGCTCCGGGAAGTAATAATATCCTTGAGAAAGGGAAGGTTAGTCTCAATATCACTTTCCATGGACTCATCCCTCCCAAAACATGTGTTCTCAAAATCATCCTTTTCATCATGTGGACCCAGGAGGACTCACATCTCTCAAGGTCTTGATGATGCTCGATGAAGGCTTCCTCTTGAATGCTCAATGTGGGGCATACTTGAAAATGTCTAAGAAAGATATCAACAAACTCAATAGATGAGATGCTCCTAGGTTCTTTATTTTGTAACCATGAGTTATGACCATAGAGGGAACTAAATAATAAAAACATAAGGACATCCCGGTGAACCACTTTCTCCTTTGAAGTATGTGCATTAAATCTTTCCACATGGTCAATTGCAGAACGTGGGTCACCATCAAATACGGGCACCCCACGTACCATCCTTCGTATGACATGATTGGGGTGCCTTGGGATGCTAGCAATGTTCAAAGCAGGAAATTTATCAAAGAAGGAGAACCTGTTTGAGATATACATGGAAAATACATAGGAGTCGTCAAGGTGAATTTGAAGATTCCTAGATACTTGCTTCACCCTACAAGCATTGACCTCAAAATTCAATGAAGAACTAGGGCTTTGTTCTTCCAATGGAGCCACCAATAATGATATGTAAACATGTCTTAAGGGGAACAAAACACACGTCTCGTGTCCCCGACAATGGCACCATAAATATTACCACTCAAACTAGCAGGGGACCTAAAAGGGTTTCCTAAGAGAGCAACTGCTAGGTTAAGGGAAACGTGAGAGGCTTAGTCCATTGTCAGCACAACTAAGGCTCCATGCTCTTTATGAAATTTTGTTGGAACACCTAATCCTACATGGGTAGGTGTGGAATGCGAAAAGTCACAATGGAGTCCAAGTGACCTTGGAATGTGAAACCAAGAGTCACACCATTGTACTATAAATGTACATCTTTGTATAATGGAAAATAAGAAAGCCTCACGCTTATCCTTCATTGTGTTGTTTCTCTTGTGTGTGCATTCTTCTTCCTCATACACCATGTGTGTGCTTCAACATGGTGTTTAACATGGTATCGGAGCGGGCGATTTCTGGCCCTGCTCCACTTTGAGTGAGCCATTTGTGTTTATGGCCTATGCATATCTGCAAAAATTGTTGGTTTTTTTGCAGCACTCAAGTGTTTGTAGCAGTCTTTTTGCCACATTCAGAAAGTGGTTTTGGAGAAGGAGCAACATTCAGAAGAAGGAGCAGCATTCAGAAGAAAGAGCAGCATTCAGAATTTGTTTTGAAGAAGAGCAGCAGTGGTTTTGAAGAAAGGCAGCACTGCCCATCTGAAGGTTTTCATTCTCATTTTTCCTGCAATTTCTATTAATTTCTACATTGAAGAGTTGCTGGAAAACACTGTTTAAAGAGGGTTTCTGAAGTAGAAGTTTCTGGCTTTTTAATGGAAAAGAATTTTGAGTTTTTCTGCTGCTGAGCTATTGGAAAAATTTCTGAGTTTTACTGCTAAAATTTTCTGGAAAATTCTGCAATTTTGGGTTTCTCTACTGCTGGAAAAATTCTATTGTTGCCCTCATTTTTGCACTTTGTCCATTCTGCTATATATTTGAAAGGAAGAAAATTATGCCGCTAAAAGAAAATGTAAATTCTCTGTTCTTCTCTGTTGTTTAACATTAATAAAAAAAAAAAATTTAAATTTCTCTGCATTCCAAGCCTTTCGGCCCCAATACAGCCCCCACTCACAAACGCCTCCCTCTTTGCGCTCTTCCCTACCCAAACCCGACCCCTCTCCTTTCAATACGCTCACCACTCTGCGCTGTGCTCCCATCTCTCGTTCTACACAGCACCTTACGCGACTTTCTATCGGCCCACTCCCTACCTATCTACCCACGCCTGCACACTCTCCTCATACTACCGTCCGCCCTGCTCTCTGCACCATACCCACGCCCCCTTCTCACCCTACGGCCTCTCCCCTCCGTCTCTACGCTCTGCAACTACACCGCTCCCCTCAACACTCAATACGCTCACCTGACTCTCTCCTTACCTTAATACACGCCCTCCCTCACTACACTCGGCCTTACCATTCACACAGCCTTTTTACTATTCGTTTTTTATTTGTTTTTAATTTATATGATATACCCTAACCCCTATTAATAAAACCCCTCACATATCATTAATACCGCTCCTTATCCCTCCAACGTGATTCCACTCCACCAATTTTAAATTCGATATTTTAATTTCTATTAATACCCCCCTCCCCCTATTAATACCCCCTTTATGTAATATCATTTTTTAATTTTAAACCCCCCCATTTCTATAGTTAACCCCCTTCTTTTCATACCCCTTTATGTAATATCATTTTTTAATTTTAAACCCCCCCATTTCTATAGTTAACCCCCTTCTTTTCATATAATTCCCCCCCTCCCATTAATAAAACTCTTCATTTCTTTTTAAAATTCGACTTTTAAAACTAAATTAAAACTCCCTTCCCTTTTTTTTCCCATTCCCATTTATATATAATTTCACTCCATTTTAATAATTTTTAATCCCTTTCCCTTTTATAACCCCCCTCCACATAATATCTCTCCTTCATTAATTTAATTCCCCTTTCCATTTTTAATAAATTCCCTTCTCTTTATTACAATTCATTTCCCATTTTTTAATTAATTCCCTCCTCATTCCCATTTTTAATTAATCTATTTTTTAATTAATTAAAAAAAAAAAAAAACAGCAGAGAGAGAAAGAAATAAGAGAATAAGAACAGCAGTAAAAGAAGATTCGGCATATGAGGAGCACATAGACTGAATACATAGAAGAAATTGAGTTTTACATTGTGATTTGTGGCATTGATTTGAAGGCTGATTTTTTTGAAGAAATTTACACTTGAAGACAAGTTTGCCATCATTGAAAACAACTCTTTGAAGAAAATTCAGCTGCCCCAAGGCTTCTTGCACATTGTTTTTGCTGCACATTTTTACAGAAATATTGTATTGACACCATACTGCTTCTTCATTCATAATCAGTATTTGAGTTGTTGAAAGATTGTTGATTGCCCTCCATCATTTGAGGAGCATATTTTGTACTTTGAGGCATTTGTATCTTGTTGCATCACATTGTAAGCGGATGCATTTTCGGTTGAAGCCAACACCCTTTCATTCATTTTTGAGCCTAAGTTGTTGAAAAATGGCCAAAATCAATGAGGCATTAATGTTGTTGAATGACCTCATTCATTCAAATGTTCATGATATGATAAAAATGAGCAAGGATGCTCTATGTAACATTCAGAGTTGTTTGCTAGATGCACAAGAGAAGATTGAGTTTTTGCAGTTGGAATCTCAGCTTCAGCAAGAAGAACTTCAGCAGAAGAGTCACCATTCTGAACCTGTTTCTGTTCAGAACATTGTGAAAGACTCCCATCAGCAGCAAGTCAGCAAAGTTCCAGTTGATTCCCATTCAGTTCCTTGTACTAGAGCAGATGTACATGCAGATGCAGCAGCTCAGCTTGCACTTCTCAAGCCCATCATCAGACCTTGGGAAGAGCTTGTCCACAACAAGCACCGAACTGGTCTTGGATATGACAAGGATGTGTCCTTTCATATTCCAGACTACATAAAGCCCATCATATTTCAGAGTGCCGGATTCATGTATGACAGTTCACCTGCAGCTGTTCCAGATCCTGTTCCACTTCCACAACAGATTGAGAAATGCCAACACTGTGATCGAGTTGGCCATATGAAAGATCATTGTTTTGATCTTCATCCATGTAAGCACTGTGGTCGGCACACTCATTCTTCAGACAGATGCTTCAGACACAAGCCTCCTGCAAGAACAAAGATTCACCTTGGATGGATCGCTTCTTGGCAATGGGCATCAGCAGCCAAGAAGATGTTTACAACACATGTTAGAACTTGTTCACGGATATTGAGCAAACTTGCAGTTGAGTTTTCGCCATCATCTCACCTTGTCCCTGACAGGGGGAAAAATGGTGGTCATGTACAAGCTTCGACGACAGATCAAGCGAGCCTGAGCCACAATCTCTCATTCCATGTTCAGAGTTGTAGCCAGCAGTTCAAGCGAGCCTGAGCCACAATTCGTCATTCCGGATTCGGAGATGTAGCCAGAGACACGGATGCCCATGAGCATACCTTCGGTTGGTGGATAACCTAAAACCATCATCTTTGGTTGGTGGATAACCTAAAACCATCATTTTCGGTTGGTGGATAACCTAAAACCATCATCTTTGGTTGGTGGATAACCTAAAACCATCATTTTCGGTTGGTGGATAACCTAAAACCATCATCTTTGGTTGGTGGACAACCTAAAACCACCTGGTCGTAGGCTCCCTTCTTTTAGGTTGAAGGTCTCCCTTTTTTATGAGGGATAATTCCTCTAGCAGAAGCTTTCAGCTTCTTGCCGGTTTTGGAAGAGTTACGGGAACTGCAACAAGTTTTGCGTTCCAGTGTTGGTGGTCATCCTTAAACCATATCTTTTTTCCAACATTTCAGAGAGTTGATTCAGCCCAAGTGCTGCCATGTATACTTTGCAGATTTGTATTACAACTCTTTTCTTGGACTCACACATACCCCTTCGGATTAAGGGGGATGTTGGAACACCTAATCCTACATGGGTAGGTGTGGAATGCGAAAAGTCACAATGGAGTCCAAGTGACCTTGGAATATGAAACCAAGAGTCACACCATTGTGCTATAAATGTACATCTTTGTATAATGGAAAATAAGAAAGCCTCACGCTTATCTTTCATTGTGTGTTGTTTCTCTTGTGTGTGCATTCTTCTTCCTCATACACCATGTGTGTGCTTCAACATAGTGTTTAACA
>JAXQQM020068334.1:0-79743 GCA_034641835.2 Pinus albicaulis | reverse complement strand
GCTCCCACAACAAAAACATAAATTTTTATTAATTTTACAAGAATGAAATGACCAGTGAGGGGTTTTCAAACTGTTTTGAAAGTCTTACAAAATAAAAATTGAGATCATAGACTTTTCCTGTGCAAGAGAATTTCTCGAAGAACTCAAAAATAAATTTAATTTTTTACAATAGGAGAAGAGAAGCTAAGCCTCTTCTATGCCCACAACCAAAGAAGAGAGAGTTATCTTCCTCATTTGAAATTTAGCCCAAAGGTCTTGCAACAACTTGTTAGTAATTTTTTGTAGTTGTCCACTCAAGCCGTCACAAGAAAAAATTCAAAAGAGGGCTACAAAACCAATCAAATATTACATAGATAAAATTACAAAATATTGCATAAAAATTTACAAAGGTCTAAGCCAAAGAGTACGAGTAAACTCTCTTCTTTGCTTAGTCATCTTCAAGCTCTTAGATAGCAAATGAAAGCAATGAAGTATAATGTTTTAAAAGATATTCAAATTTAGAAGTATTCGGCTTGTATACAAGCTATGTCCCAAAACCCCTGCAAAACCACTTTGTAAGATAAATTATGAAGGTTCAAAGAACAAATGAGAGCTCCTTTGAGAATGTATCAAGAGTGGGCTGGTCTCTCCAAAGACTTCCCCCAACAAGATGTTCCCTCTACAAAACTTCAATCAAGAATTAGTTCCATATAGATCTAGCAATAAACAATGATAAGAAACTCTAGAGATTTATTTGAAATCAGCTAGAGCATTCTATACCTAGAGCATACTCCTAAATCAAATGTCAATGTAAGATAGCTCTACATTAACAAATCTACAAGAGCATATGAAAACAAATTAGATCAAAGCATGAGTAAAAGAAATTATACCAATGATCAACAATTCATCACACTCCAAAAGGAGGAACACCTCATGAATGAAACCCCAAAGTCTTTATTGATATTTCTGAAAGTGTACAAGGCAGCAGCGCTTCCGCAAACACAATAGCTAGTAAATAATGATTACAATATGAGAGCTCATGGCTCCATTATATAGAAAGTTGGGAGAAAATCCCAATGAAGAACCATATGCCAAGTGGTGAGAGGGAGGAGATCTCAAGGCAAACTCGAATTTGGTAAGTGGAGCTCCAATGCCAAGTGTAAAAATCGAATTCTGGCAAGTGGACATCATTTTCTTTTTCCCTTATGTGTCAAATTCAAATTTTATGATGGAATGACATGTGTATATGGTTGGTAACCCATGTGAGGACAATTTCCCACAAAAATCTCCACCAAATATTCTCCCAAATCCTCCCAAATATGCATTAACTTCACAAATTCGAATTTCCAAGTAAGCAACTCTCATTTAATGCCGAAAATTCAATTTTATTTGAGCACATGTCTTTTTCTTGATTTTAGGAGTCCATATCACCTTGGGACTTCACTTTAACTCCTCCATAATTTTCCACCTCATTTCCACCTCATTTAGCGTGTGTGAATATTTATTTTTCTCCATTTATTTAATTTCTGGCTTAATTAATTGCCAGATTTCCCACTAAACTTAGGAAAAGTGGGTTTTGAGGGTTCAAAACACATTTTTAACCCCTCAAAGTGTGTCATAGTAGAAAGTTGAGCGTGA
This sequence comes from Pinus albicaulis, assembly GCA_034641835.2. NCBI lineage: Eukaryota > Viridiplantae > Streptophyta > Pinopsida > Pinales > Pinaceae > Pinus > Pinus albicaulis. Next base: position 78,126 of record JAXQQM020068334.1, on the reverse strand, counting down.
GAGGTGTAATTTTGATTACTCATACCCCATACAACTTCTCTAAACAACACTTATTACAATTCAATTACAATTTTTATTACAATTTTCGACTTTCGGGAAATCTAAAAAAATTAAAAAATCACTACCTAGACCTAACCAAATTCCACGAAATTTTTTGTGTGATCTAGTATGGTAATATACATTGACTCTAGACACTAGGAGTCACCCAAGGTCTCACCATCAAGCCGTACTCCGGCTTTGGGGTAAAATTGAAGGAAAAAACTCAATTAATTATTAACTCCTAGTAGGGAGATGATAATTAACCAAGTAAAAAAAACCTCCCAGAGTAATACTCACTTGTTGGAAAGGTCCCAGGCTACTTAGGCCTGTTACAGACTCAATACTGACTCAAAACTCATCATTACTAACATCACTTATTACAATTCCCCGTAGGGCGTGGAATCTGGGTACAAGAGAAAATGATAAGAAGTAGAAATAGAGTTTAAAAACTCTGTTGAAATGATGATATCTGATGATATCTGATGGTACAAATGTCTCCTGGTTCATCCTTGGGCATGGAGTCTTCTCATTATCATCAAGTGCCACTCCAGTGGTCAACATTTGGCTCCATATGGGGATGCATGCTAGATATGAAGTGATAGTGTGCAAGAACCTGGAATCTGCATCCACCGACCAAAGATATATATTAGCAGTATCCATTCAAAATAACATCAAATAAAATCCTGTACAGAAATGGAAATTTATTCTAGGAAACATAAATAACAATTTATTCATGAAATAAAACTTCTTAAACAAAATTTACAAGGGATAAGGTTAGAAATATGATACAAAAAGATGCCCTATGGCATCAAATGTCTTCGGTGAAATCCATCTTGAGAACCTGCCTACTCATAGGCAAATCCATAGGCTCTTTCTCTGATGTGCCTTGGCCATTTCTGACTACCTTAGGACTATGACTTGCCCCACCGTTAACTTGTTTGTGGCCATCAGATACACCAAACCTCTTCCTTTTCCTTTTTCGACTTTTGATGCGTTGAGGTTTGATCCTGCTCAAAATTGGTGGTTCATTTTTTATATTATTTTTCTTTTTTCGTTTTTTTCTTTTCTTCTTGGTTACTTGGGATGGCGATGATGATGTAATTACTGTCAATCCTACAACTCTGTCTTGAAAATGCTCTGATGGAAGATTTGAAGTACCCAAGCCTTTTGAGCTATGTCTAATCTCTTCATTTTGAATCCGTTCTGTTAAGGGGGGAAGAAAATTTGTCAACACAACATCACTTCCTGTCTGGCATGATCTATAGATAATCTCATTGTTGGGTTTCCTTGGATCCTCAACATGATATCTTTTCTCTAACTCCCGATCAAGTCTGACAAGGTTATTATCTGGCATGGGAATGGTGGCATATGACAAGTCCATTTGAAGGCTACCACCTAAATCTGATGCCCATTTTCTTGATAGGAGCATTCCCCATGAATCGGGAACATCTATCACAACAATATCCATAGTCATTATTATGTCTGGGTATGCAGCTAGGAAAACCTGTAAATCTTTAATTATCCCACACACTTCAATTCTTTTAGAATCCATTGAACATATGTTGTGATAGGGCCTAGATACCCTTAAATTCAGTTGCTCCATGACTTTCTTGGTCATGACATTTGATGAAGCCCCTGAATCAAGCATGCAATTGTGTAAAAGACGATCATTCACTATCAAAGAAACATAAAAAGGCAGATGATCTTCGTTCCCCACATAACAATTCATACTTTTCAATACAATTTCTTCATCTTCTGGTTCATTATTAGGCTTTTCTTCCCTTTGAGTAACTTCAATTGCACTTAGTAACTTGGCCCTTTGAGATGGTATCTTTAAAAGCTCTGTTACTGGGATAGAAACCTTTGCATTATTCACCCAATTTCCCAAGTCAAAATTTAATTCTGAAGTAGGAGGAGAAAAATTTCTGTGATTATTCCGGTCTTGAATATCCCTTCTCTGATAAGTCATCCCTTTGTGTTTTGCCATAGCAAGAATTTGTCCAGATGTAGGCTTTTCCCCAAAAATCTTAGTGACTTTGTCAAAATTTGCAATCATATTGTCAACCCCAAGATTATTAGGACTATGGTCAATCTCTTGATTTCTTTCAATGATGTATATTTGATCTTCCATGGAGAACATATTGATTTGACCACTAGTTCCTACATGTTCCTCTCCCAACATGCTACCTTCCATAATTCTCTTTACATATGGGCATGTGGCTTCTTCATGGAACTCATTACATGGCCTACAAATAGGGAGAATCTGATCTACCATGTTGGTGGATTCCAATGGATTTGGAGGCCTATAATCTTGTTGAGGGCCTTTATTCTTTTGCCATCCATTATTTGGCCTAGGTTGGAATCTTTGCACTTGTGATCTTTCCATGGCCACCAACCTATTTTGCATGGCTTGCATTTCTTTAGTGTGGTTTGCTTCCATGCTCTTGATGAATTGAGTTAATTCCTTAATAGGATCATGGGTAGCCTCTTCCTTGGCCTTGCCTTTGGAATCATTCGATTTCGATGGCCCTCTAGTGAAACCAGGAATCTCAGATTTTCCTATTTCTGGCCCTCTCCATTTTCAAGGCTTCAGTTTGAGCTACACCCAAAGTTGTAGGCTCCTTTCTTCTCAACTCATAAGCAGTGTCAACACCAAAAGAATCTAGATAGGAACATAAGAGAAATTCATCAGGAGGTTTAACAGTAGTAGGCATGCTTTTAACCAATTCATTGAATCTCTTGTTAAACTCCTCCATGGTTTCATTCTCATTCTTCTTCATGGTGCTAATGGCACTAATCAAATGACTATTCTCTCTTCTCTCTCCATACTTTCCCATGAAAGCATTAACAATCGCTTGTAAAGAATCATATGAGTTAGCAGGTTGCTCAGTGAACCAATCAAGAGCATCCTCTTCCAAAGAGAGAACGAAAAGCCTCATCTTTACATCCTCATAGTTAGCAACGTTACACCACTTAAAGATGCAAACATTAAAGTTCTTCACATGTGATGTAGCGCTAATGGCATTGTTACCTTGAAAAGAAGGCAACCTTTCAATAGCCTTGTTAGGGATATTGTGAGGATAACCATTAATGTTAGTAAAGTTACAAGGAGCAAAAAGATCATTCATGATGTTAGGGTCAACTTGTCCTTGAAACAACAAATGAATGTCAGAAATAGCCTCTTGCCCAAGACTAGCAAGAGCTCTATTATGAGAAAGTCTATTTAACCTCTCTCTAAAAACCCTTTCAGGATCAGGAGAGGGGCTAACTAGACCACTTGAATTTCTCCTGGTAGAGACTCTTGCAAAATTAGGATTGAGTGGAGTCGCCACTTGAGCAAGAATCTAAATCTAAAATTCAAATATGCCAAAACTAAAAGTTAGTCGTTTTCTCAGGTACAAGAAGACTTGTCCCCGGCAACGGCGCCAAAAAATGTTATCGCTTGCCTCCTACACCTACCTACAGTTAGTGAGAAAAGCCTTCAACCCCACAGGTGTGGTTGGTGGAAAGGAACTCAGAGAAGGGGCTGTCACCTATTCCCAACTCTCTCCGTTTAAGCTATCTCCTAGGTTAGCTAAGGGGGTGGTCCCTAAAGGAAAACTAAGTTAAAGATGTGAGATTTCTAGGAGAATTGATTAGAAGGAATTACTTATCAAAGATGACTCGATTTCCAATATGTAAACAAGCATATAAGTATATGAGCAATATTCAATGATGTGTTCAAAATATAGACCAGTGCTTTAAAGTAGATAACAAATGCTTGCTCAAAAATGAAATTCAAGATATAATGACAATATGAAATTAAATTTGCAACACCAAATAAGGGTATTTGCCAATGAAACGAGATATATCAATCATCCATAAGCATAATGATCATTAAAATGACAACATGCAATGAAGTAGTATGTAGAAGCAAATTTCCAAGTACCATAGAATTAAGCTTGTTGCAAAATTTAAGGAATTAAAATGCTTGCATCCAAAGTGCTTCTTGAGATAATATTTGCATGTGAATTTTTAAACCATCAAGATAGCAAAAATTTGGGAACTTTGCAAGTAAATGTGATGAGATAGTGCTCTTGGTTTATTTTATTAATTAGTTCTAAAGCAAAGTTACAATTGAACTCTAATCCTCAGACCTCACCCTCGCCCAAATATTTGGATCTCACAATGAGGAGTCCATAGAGGTAGAGGGTCCCTAAAACGTCTATTCAACCAACTTAAGTTGGAGGTAAATTTTAGAAATGCAAGTCTAGTATGAAAAGTGAAATGCCTAAATGATATGAAAGTGAGTTTGCAAGTGCTATGTAAAAGATGGAGATGATTCAATTAAATATGTTTCATAGTTAGAACAATAACTCAAGTTGCCATAAATTGAAAGTGCTATGCTTCTTTACTTGTAGTATATTGTGAAACTTATCCAAATGAGAAATAGATCACAAAACATAAGTAAGTGATGGCAAATGAGATTGCAAATTAAGAAATTAAATGACTATGCGATTTATGTTACTTTCCACTTAGAGCATGCATATGTGATGTGAGAAAAAAAACAGAAACGTCAAAACCACTAAGTCAATCCATCTACAAATTCTCTCCTTTGGAATGGAGAGATAAGGATGCCAATGGGTAAAACCCACGCTCCCACAACAAAAACAGAAATTTTTATTAATTTTACAAGAATGAAATGACCATGAGGGTTTTTCTAAACCAAGGAAAGTCTTTACAAATAAAAATTGAGACCATAGACTTTTCCTCGGTGAGAATTTCTAAGAACTCAAAATAAATTCAGACTTTACAATAGGAGAAGAGAAGCTAAGCCTCTTCTATGCCCACAACCAAAGAAGAGAGAGTTATCTTTCTCATTTGAAATTCAAACCAAAGGTCCTGCAACAACTTGTTAGTAATTTCTTGCAGTTGTCCACTCAAGCTGTCACAAGAAAAAATTCGAAAGAGGGCTACAAAACCAATCAAATATTAGATAGATAAAATTATAAAATATTGCACAACAATTTACAAAGAGCTAAGCCAAAGAGTTCGAGTAAACTCTCCTCTTTGCTTAGTCATATTCAAGCTCTTAGATAGCAAATGAAAGCAATGAAGTATAATGTTTTAAAAGATATTCAAATTTAGAAGTATTTGGCTTGTATACAAGTTATGTCTCAAAACCCCTGCAAAACCACTTTGTAAGATAAGACTATGAAGGTTCAAAGAACAAATGAGAGCTCCTTTGAGAATGTATCAAGAGTGGGTTGGTCTCTCCAAAGACTTCCCCCAACACTCGATTCTTTGATCCCAACAAGATGTTCCCTCTACAAAACTTCAATCAAGAATTAGTTCAATATAGATCTAGCAATAAACAATGATAAGAAACTCTAGAGATTTATTTGAAACCAACTAGAGCATTCTATACCTAGAGCATACTCCTAAATCAAATGTCAATGTAAGATAGCTCTACATTAACAAATCTACAAAAGCATATGAAAACAAATTAGATCAAAGCATGAGTAAAATGAATTATACCAATGATCAACAATTCATCACACTCCAAAAGGAGGAACATCTCATGAATGAAACCCCAAAGTCTTTATTGATATTTCTGAAAGTGTACAAGGCAGCAGCGCTTCCGCAAGCACAATAGCTAGTAAACAATGATTACAATATGAGAGCCCATGGCTCTATTATATAGAAAGTTGGGAGAAAATCCCAATGAAGAACCATATGCCAAGTGGTGAAAGGGAGGAGATCTCAAGGAAAATTCGAATTTGGTAAGTGGAGCTCCAATGCCAAGTGTAAAAATCGAATTCTGGCAAGTGGACATCATTTTCTTCTTCCCTTATGTGTCAAATTCGAATTTTATGATGGAATGACATGTGTATATGGTTGGTAACCCATGTGGGAACAATTTCCCACAAAATTCTCCACCAAATATTCTCCCAAATCATCTCAAATATGCATTAACTTCACAAATTCGAATTTTCAAGTAGCAACTCTCATTTAATGCCGAAAATTCAATTTTATTTGAGCACATGTCTTTTCCTTGATTTTAGGAGTCCACATCACCTTGGGACTTCACTTTAACTCCTCCATAATTTTCCACCTCATTTCCACCTCATTTAGCATGTGTGGATATTTATTTTTCTCCATTTATTTAATTTCTGGCTTAATTAATTGCCAGATTTCCCACTAAACTTAGGAAAAGTGGGTTTTGAGGGCTCAAAACACATTTTTAACTCCTCAAAGTGTGTCATAGTAGAAAGTTGAGCGTGAGAGGTGTAATTTTGATTACTCATACCCCATACAACTTCTCTAGACAACACTTATTACAATTCAATTACAATTTTTATTGCAATTTTCGACTTGCGGGAAATCTAAAAAATTAAAAAATCACTACTTAGACCTAACCAAATTCCACGAAATTTTTTGTGTGATCTAGTATGGTAATATACATTGACTCTAGACACTAGGAGTCACCCAAGGCCTCACTATCAAGCCGTACTCCGGCTTTGGGGTAAAATTGAAGGAAAAAACTCAATTAATTATTAACTCCTAATAGGGAGATGATAATTAACCAAGTAGAAAAAACCTCCCAGAGTAATAATCACTTTTTGGCAAGGTCCCAGGCTACCTAGGCTTGTTACAGACTCAATACTGACTCAAAACTCATCATTACTAGCATCACTTATTACAATTCCCCGTAGGGCGTGGAATCTGGGTACAAGAGAAAATGATAAGAAGTAGAAGTAGAGTTTAAAAACTCTATTGAACTGATGATATCTGATGGTACAAATGTCTTCTGGTTCATCCTTGGGTATGGAGTCTACTCATTATCATCAGGTGCCACTCCAGTGGTCAACATTTGGCTCCATATGGGGATGCATGCTAGATATGAAGTGATAGTGTGCAAGAACCTGGAATCTGCATCCACCGACCAAAGATATATATTAGCAGTATCCATTCAAAATAACATCAAATAAAATCCTGTACAGAAATGGAAATTTATTCTAGGAAACATAAATAACAATTTATTCATGAAATAAAACTTCTTAAACAAAATTTACAAGGGATAAGGTTAGAAATATGATACAAAAAGATGCCCTATGGCATCAAATGTCTTCGGTGAAATCCATCTTGAGAACCTGCCTACTCATAGGCAAATCCATAGGCTCTTTCTCTGATGTGCCTTGGCCATTTCTGACTACCTTAGGACTATGACTTGCCCCACCGTTAACTTGTTTGTGGCCATCAGATACACCAAACCTCTTCCTTTTCCTTTTTCGACTTTTGATGCGTTGAGGTTTGATCCTGCTCAAAATTGGTGGTTCATTTTTTATATTATTTTTCTTTTTTCGTTTTTTTCTTTTCTTCTTGGTTACTTGGGATGGCGATGATGATGTAATTACTGTCAATCCTACAACTCTGTCTTGAAAATGCTCTGATGGAAGATTTGAAGTACCCAAGCCTTTTGAGCTATGTCTAATCTCTTCATTTTGAATCCGTTCTGTTAAGGGGGGAAGAAAATTTGTCAACACAACATCACTTCCTGTCTGGCATGATCTATAGATAATCTCATTGTTGGGTTTCCTTGGATCCTCAACATGATATCTTTTCTCTAACTCCCGATCAAGTCTGACAAGGTTATTATCTGGCATGGGAATGGTGGCATATGACAAGTCCATTTGAAGGCTACCACCTAAATCTGATGCCCATTTTCTTGATAGGAGCATTCCCCATGAATCGGGAACATCTATCACAACAATATCCATAGTCATTATTATGTCTGGGTATGCAGCTAGGAAAACCTGTAAATCTTTAATTATCCCACACACTTCAATTCTTTTAGAATCCATTGAACATATGTTGTGATAGGGCCTAGATACCCTTAAATTCAGTTGCTCCATGACTTTCTTGGTCATGACATTTGATGAAGCCCCTGAATCAAGCATGCAATTGTGTAAAAGACGATCATTCACTATCAAAGAAACATAAAAAGGCAGATGATCTTCGTTCCCCACATAACAATTCATACTTTTCAATACAATTTCTTCATCTTCTGGTTCATTATTAGGCTTTTCTTCCCTTTGAGTAACTTCAATTGCACTTAGTAACTTGGCCCTTTGAGATGGTATCTTTAAAAGCTCTGTTACTGGGATAGAAACCTTTGCATTATTCACCCAATTTCCCAAGTCAAAATTTAATTCTGAAGTAGGAGGAGAAAAATTTCTGTGATTATTCCGGTCTTGAATATCCCTTCTCTGATAAGTCATCCCTTTGTGTTTTGCCATAGCAAGAATTTGTCCAGATGTAGGCTTTTCCCCAAAAATCTTAGTGACTTTGTCAAAATTTGCAATCATATTGTCAACCCCAAGATTATTAGGACTATGGTCAATCTCTTGATTTCTTTCAATGATGTATATTTGATCTTCCATGGAGAACATATTGATTTGACCACTAGTTCCTACATGTTCCTCTCCCAACATGCTACCTTCCATAATTCTCTTTACATATGGGCATGTGGCTTCTTCATGGAACTCATTACATGGCCTACAAATAGGGAGAATCTGATCTACCATGTTGGTGGATTCCAATGGATTTGGAGGCCTATAATCTTGTTGAGGGCCTTTATTCTTTTGCCATCCATTATTTGGCCTAGGTTGGAATCTTTGCACTTGTGATCTTTCCATGGCCACCAACCTATTTTGCATGGCTTGCATTTCTTTAGTGTGGTTTGCTTCCATGCTCTTGATGAATTGAGTTAATTCCTTAATAGGATCATGGGTAGCCTCTTCCTTGGCCTTGCCTTTGGAATCATTCGATTTCGATGGCCCTCTAGTGAAACCAGGAATCTCAGATTTTCCTATTTCTGGCCCTCTCCATTTTCAAGGCTTCAGTTTGAGCTACACCCAAAGTTGTAGGCTCCTTTCTTCTCAACTCATAAGCAGTGTCAACACCAAAAGAATCTAGATAGGAACATAAGAGAAATTCATCAGGAGGTTTAACAGTAGTAGGCATGCTTTTAACCAATTCATTGAATCTCTTGTTAAACTCCTCCATGGTTTCATTCTCATTCTTCTTCATGGTGCTAATGGCACTAATCAAATGACTATTCTCTCTTCTCTCTCCATACTTTCCCATGAAAGCATTAACAATCGCTTGTAAAGAATCATATGAGTTAGCAGGTTGCTCAGTGAACCAATCAAGAGCATCCTCTTCCAAAGAGAGAACGAAAAGCCTCATCTTTACATCCTCATAGTTAGCAACGTTACACCACTTAAAGATGCAAACATTAAAGTTCTTCACATGTGATGTAGCGCTAATGGCATTGTTACCTTGAAAAGAAGGCAACCTTTCAATAGCCTTGTTAGGGATATTGTGAGGATAACCATTAATGTTAGTAAAGTTACAAGGAGCAAAAAGATCATTCATGATGTTAGGGTCAACTTGTCCTTGAAACAACAAATGAATGTCAGAAATAGCCTCTTGCCCAAGACTAGCAAGAGCTCTATTATGAGAAAGTCTATTTAACCTCTCTCTAAAAACCCTTTCAGGATCAGGAGAGGGGCTAACTAGACCACTTGAATTTCTCCTGGTAGAGACTCTTGCAAAATTAGGATTGAGTGGAGTCGCCACTTGAGCAAGAATCTAAATCTAAAATTCAAATATGCCAAAACTAAAAGTTAGTCGTTTTCTCAGGTACAAGAAGACTTGTCCCCGGCAACGGCGCCAAAAAATGTTATCGCTTGCCTCCTACACCTACCTACAGTTAGTGAGAAAAGCCTTCAACCCCACAGGTGTGGTTGGTGGAAAGGAACTCAGAGAAGGGGCTGTCACCTATTCCCAACTCTCTCCGTTTAAGCTATCTCCTAGGTTAGCTAAGGGGGTGGTCCCTAAAGGAAAACTAAGTTAAAGATGTGAGATTTCTAGGAGAATTGATTAGAAGGAATTACTTATCAAAGATGACTCGATTTCCAATATGTAAACAAGCATATAAGTATATGAGCAATATTCAATGATGTGTTCAAAATATAGACCAGTGCTTTAAAGTAGATAACAAATGCTTGCTCAAAAATGAAATTCAAGATATAATGACAATATGAAATTAAATTTGCAACACCAAATAAGGGTATTTGCCAATGAAACGAGATATATCAATCATCCATAAGCATAATGATCATTAAAATGACAACATGCAATGAAGTAGTATGTAGAAGCAAATTTCCAAGTACCATAGAATTAAGCTTGTTGCAAAATTTAAGGAATTAAAATGCTTGCATCCAAAGTGCTTCTTGAGATAATATTTGCATGTGAATTTTTAAACCATCAAGATAGCAAAAATTTGGGAACTTTGCAAGTAAATGTGATGAGATAGTGCTCTTGGTTTATTTTATTAATTAGTTCTAAAGCAAAGTTACAATTGAACTCTAATCCTCAGACCTCACCCTCGCCCAAATATTTGGATCTCACAATGAGGAGTCCATAGAGGTAGAGGGTCCCTAAAACGTCTATTCAACCAACTTAAGTTGGAGGTAAATTTTAGAAATGCAAGTCTAGTATGAAAAGTGAAATGCCTAAATGATATGAAAGTGAGTTTGCAAGTGCTATGTAAAAGATGGAGATGATTCAATTAAATATGTTTCATAGTTAGAACAATAACTCAAGTTGCCATAAATTGAAAGTGCTATGCTTCTTTACTTGTAGTATATTGTGAAACTTATCCAAATGAGAAATAGATCACAAAACATAAGTAAGTGATGGCAAATGAGATTGCAAATTAAGAAATTAAATGACTATGCGATTTATGTTACTTTCCACTTAGAGCATGCATATGTGATGTGAGAAAAAAAACAGAAACGTCAAAACCACTAAGTCAATCCATCTACAAATTCTCTCCTTTGGAATGGAGAGATAAGGATGCCAATGGGTAAAACCCACGCTCCCACAACAAAAACAGAAATTTTTATTAATTTTACAAGAATGAAATGACCATGAGGGTTTTTCTAAACCAAGGAAAGTCTTTACAAATAAAAATTGAGACCATAGACTTTTCCTCGGTGAGAATTTCTAAGAACTCAAAATAAATTCAGACTTTACAATAGGAGAAGAGAAGCTAAGCCTCTTCTATGCCCACAACCAAAGAAGAGAGAGTTATCTTTCTCATTTGAAATTCAAACCAAAGGTCCTGCAACAACTTGTTAGTAATTTCTTGCAGTTGTCCACTCAAGCTGTCACAAGAAAAAATTCGAAAGAGGGCTACAAAACCAATCAAATATTAGATAGATAAAATTATAAAATATTGCACAACAATTTACAAAGAGCTAAGCCAAAGAGTTCGAGTAAACTCTCCTCTTTGCTTAGTCATATTCAAGCTCTTAGATAGCAAATGAAAGCAATGAAGTATAATGTTTTAAAAGATATTCAAATTTAGAAGTATTTGGCTTGTATACAAGTTATGTCTCAAAACCCCTGCAAAACCACTTTGTAAGATAAGACTATGAAGGTTCAAAGAACAAATGAGAGCTCCTTTGAGAATGTATCAAGAGTGGGTTGGTCTCTCCAAAGACTTCCCCCAACACTCGATTCTTTGATCCCAACAAGATGTTCCCTCTACAAAACTTCAATCAAGAATTAGTTCAATATAGATCTAGCAATAAACAATGATAAGAAACTCTAGAGATTTATTTGAAACCAACTAGAGCATTCTATACCTAGAGCATACTCCTAAATCAAATGTCAATGTAAGATAGCTCTACATTAACAAATCTACAAAAGCATATGAAAACAAATTAGATCAAAGCATGAGTAAAATGAATTATACCAATGATCAACAATTCATCACACTCCAAAAGGAGGAACATCTCATGAATGAAACCCCAAAGTCTTTATTGATATTTCTGAAAGTGTACAAGGCAGCAGCGCTTCCGCAAGCACAATAGCTAGTAAACAATGATTACAATATGAGAGCCCATGGCTCTATTATATAGAAAGTTGGGAGAAAATCCCAATGAAGAACCATATGCCAAGTGGTGAAAGGGAGGAGATCTCAAGGAAAATTCGAATTTGGTAAGTGGAGCTCCAATGCCAAGTGTAAAAATCGAATTCTGGCAAGTGGACATCATTTTCTTCTTCCCTTATGTGTCAAATTCGAATTTTATGATGGAATGACATGTGTATATGGTTGGTAACCCATGTGGGAACAATTTCCCACAAAATTCTCCACCAAATATTCTCCCAAATCATCTCAAATATGCATTAACTTCACAAATTCGAATTTTCAAGTAGCAACTCTCATTTAATGCCGAAAATTCAATTTTATTTGAGCACATGTCTTTTCCTTGATTTTAGGAGTCCACATCACCTTGGGACTTCACTTTAACTCCTCCATAATTTTCCACCTCATTTCCACCTCATTTAGCATGTGTGGATATTTATTTTTCTCCATTTATTTAATTTCTGGCTTAATTAATTGCCAGATTTCCCACTAAACTTAGGAAAAGTGGGTTTTGAGGGCTCAAAACACATTTTTAACTCCTCAAAGTGTGTCATAGTAGAAAGTTGAGCGTGAGAGGTGTAATTTTGATTACTCATACCCCATACAACTTCTCTAGACAACACTTATTACAATTCAATTACAATTTTTATTGCAATTTTCGACTTGCGGGAAATCTAAAAAATTAAAAAATCACTACTTAGACCTAACCAAATTCCACGAAATTTTTTGTGTGATCTAGTATGGTAATATACATTGACTCTAGACACTAGGAGTCACCCAAGGCCTCACTATCAAGCCGTACTCCGGCTTTGGGGTAAAATTGAAGGAAAAAACTCAATTAATTATTAACTCCTAATAGGGAGATGATAATTAACCAAGTAGAAAAAACCTCCCAGAGTAATAATCACTTTTTGGCAAGGTCCCAGGCTACCTAGGCTTGTTACAGACTCAATACTGACTCAAAACTCATCATTACTAGCATCACTTATTACAATTCCCCGTAGGGCGTGGAATCTGGGTACAAGAGAAAATGATAAGAAGTAGAAGTAGAGTTTAAAAACTCTATTGAACTGATGATATCTGATGATATCCCATGGTACAAAAACCCTGCCCATCCTTGGGCATGGAGTCTTCTCATTATCATCAAGTGCCACTCCAGTGGTCAACAGGCATGATTATTTGTATGTTGTTGTGGATAGGTTCAGTAAGATGTGTATTTTGACTCCATGTACTAAACAGGTCACAGTTGAACAAACTGCAAAGTTGTTCTTCCAAAATGTATGGGTTCACTTTGGGTTACCCACTTCTATTATATCTGATCGAGATTCTCAATTTGTAAGGAAATTTTGGTCAAGTTTATGGGAACTCATGGACACTAAGTTAAAAAAGAGCATGAAATTTCATTAGGAAACAGGCGGCCAAACAGAAGTGGTCAATAGGACAGTGGTACAGTTTCTTCGAGGTTATTGCAACAAGCATCTCAAGCTTTGGGATGAACATTTGTGTTATGTACAGCATGCTTACAGCCATGCAAAACATTCTTCTACTCAGAGATCTCCATTTGAGACTTGTTTTGGTTTTGAACCAAAGTCTCCCTTGGATTTTGTCTTTGGTAAAGACATAGAAGTTGATGGACACAGCGATGTGGACAAAGCAACCAAGTTCATTGAATAGATCCAGGAAATTCACCAGGCAGTATAGGAACAGTTGGAAAAGAGCCAAGCAAAGTATAAGGCGAGGCATGACAAGCATAGAGTTGAGCATAGTTTTCAAGTTGGTGATCAAGTCTGGTTGTACATCAGCAAAGAAAGACTTCAAGGGGAAGGTAAAAAGTTAAAACCAATTAGATATGGTCCTTTCAAAATTCTTGGCAAAATTGGTGAGAATGATTTCCGCCTTGATTTACCAGCTTATATGCAGATCTGTTCCGTCGTAAATGTGGAAAATTTGCGATTGTATGAACCTTCATTGATTGAAGATCTAGAAGAGAAAAGTCAGGTACCTTCCATCGAATATTTTTTGCCAGAGTATCTCAACGAGTTGCAGGAGGACACAATTCTTGACAAGAGGATAAGGACTTCGCGACGGGGAGAAGTTGAGTATCTTCGAGTTGGACTTAAAGGTACAAATCCAAGTAAAGCACGATGGATAGAAATTGGAAAAGTGAAGCAAACATATCCTCACTTACTCGACAACTAAAACCAACTTTTGGTGGTCCAAAAGCTTTCTAGTGGGGAGGAGTGATCCAAAATGGATTCAGTTTTGCCTCCAGATCAAAGTCTTCAAATGTAGTTGAAAATGGAATCAAGTTGAAGCGCTCGTCGACAACTTTCCAATGGTGCGAACGGCGCATGAAACCGACTTCGTATGAGGAAGTTGTGGCCAGTCAAAGTTTCAAGGCAAACTAGGGCAAAATGGAAAAAATTCAAAGTCAAATAGTGAACGGTCAAAGCCAAAGTCAACAGGGTGATGTCAACGGGACACGTGTCGTCTCGAGAATGCGCCATTTGTCCAGGCTGATGTCATCGAGCTCAGTGACAAGTCGTGATTTGTTTGGTTGATACGGGCCAATTCGGAGCTGACACGTGGCAGCTCGGATTTTGCCCAATGACAACTTATTTCCAAAAGTTTTTTGGTCAGGGAGGATCGAACCTCTGACCTCCCAGAGGTGCCAAGTTTTCGCTGGATTCCATCTACCAGTCGAGCTGCTGTGTTGTTTCTATTGGCGGATGATTTTATATTTATTATGGTAATTGGTTGTTGCCGGAAAAAGGTCTGGACGGTCGGGGTCAACCCCATGACCGCCGGAGCCTTTAAACCTTATTGCATATATGTATCAAACCTTATACATAGAATGTAACCGCCACATATATATGATACTATATATATCATATATGGATACAAACAACGTGACCGCCGGACCTTGCATTTAATGCCGCTGCATATAAATATTAAATATATATCAATGTAACAGTTTATGCCGCCGATGATATCACATATAGTTGCAAACGGACGGGTTGATAAACCTTATCATAAAGTTTAAATGTGGCATTTATATACATTGCCATATATAGTTTGCAAATGGCGGAGGTTCAATGGAGGGGTCGGGCAGAGGTTTGAACTGCCGACCTCCAAAAGCTTTATAACCAATGCCTTCACAACGGAGCGGAGACCAGTTGGGCTACGAGATGGGACTTGTAAGTCCATCCATCCGAAACTGTATTTTAACTTGTAGAGAGCCGAATGCGCCCAAACCACCAGCGCGCCTATCGAGGCTATTTTGAGCAGGCAAAAGGCGGATTTTGCACAGAGAAAGGCATTTTTCTTCCAGGAAGACGGTTTTTCCAGATTGCAAAGTGGTTTTTGACTTTCCAGGAGGTCTAGAAGTCACTGTGGCCAAACATAGGCAAATTGGTACTCATTTTAACTGAAATTTCGAGCCGGTCACAATGGTGAGGTCTATTTTCTTATTTGAGTCTCAGTTTTCGAGCTCATGTTTGTAAAGCAATTTGAAGACATAATAGAAAGGTTAGCATTGGAAGCTAAAGGACCAGGAGACGTAGCCAGGAAGTCTGGTGAATTCCTTATTAAATTTTGTCGTGTTGATATGTTTAAATATGTTTTTTAATGGCTTATGTTGTTTATGTTATTTGAAATCTTTTCGATCTATTGTATAAATAACATAAGCAAGTTCACATAGATGTCAATAATTCCTTTTGCATAATTCAGCTCAGGAGAAACCTTGTGAAGCTTACTGGACTTGCCACATCATTCATGTACCTATTCTGTTCATTTTTTTGCCTATTTGGGAAAACGAACAGCAGACCATAATTCCCTCATACGAACTCGAAATTTGATGAAACAGGTTGCATTGGAACCCTGGAGACGAGCTCTATACAAGCGTTCAGGTTTGAATAATTTCTAAGCACTTTCAATTTTGAGCTAAAAACTGAGCCTTAGATCATTCCTCCCCACTAGAAGCCTTTTGGACCCCAAAATATATTATCAATTGTTCAGCAAGTGAGGGTCAACTCCTTCACTTTTCCAATCTTCAACCATTTGGGCTTTGAATGATTTTGACCTTTGAGTCCCACTCTAAGGTATTCAACATTCCCTCTTCTTAAAGTTCTGATTCTTCTGTCAAGTATGAGATCTTGCTGAAGTTCATCAAGATATTCTGGCGAGAAATCATCTATTGATGGCAGTTGAACATGCTCTCCTTGATCGTCAATCAAAGGAGGCTCAAACAATCTCAAATTCTCAACATTAACGACAAAATAAATTTGCGTATAAGGAGGCAAATCTAGCTTGAATACATTTGTACCAATTTTTTCCAGAATTTTAAATGAACCATAACGGATTGGTTTGAGATTTTTACCTTCCCCTTGCAATCTTTCTTTGCTTATATACAACCAAACTTCATCACCAGCTTGGAATTTGTGATCACCCCGGTGTTTGTCATGCCTTGCCTTGTAGTTTCTTTGACTCTTTTCAAGTTTCTCTGTCACGGTGTGATGAATCAACTAAATTTGCTCAATGAACTTCCTTGCCAAATCTATGTCACTATGTCCCTCTATAGCAACATTTTTCTCAAAGATCAAGTCCAATGGCGATCTTGAAAAATAACCATAACATGTCTCAAATGGCGATGTGTTTGTGGAAGAATGTTTTGCCCTGTTGTATGCATGTTGTATGTAGTGTAACTACTCATCCCATAACTTGGGATGCTTGCTGCAATGACCTCTAAGAATATGAATAGTGATCCTATTCACCACCTCTATTTGACCATCTATTGCTGGTGAAATGGTGTACTCTTCTTCAACCTTGTGTCCATCATGTCCCATAATTTTGACCAAAAATTCCCAACAAATCGAGAATCTCTATCACTTACAATAGAAGTAGGAAGACCAAAATGGACCTAAATATTTTGAAAGAAAATATTAGTGGTTTGTTCAACTGTAATGGTTTTCTTACATGACATCAAAATGTACATTCTGCTTAACCTATCTACCACAACATACAAATAATCATGACCTTTCCTTGACATAGGAAGACCACCTACAAAATCCATTGAGATACTTTCCCAAGGATGTGAAGGAACCTGAAGTGGAGTGTACAACCCAAGCTTCCTATTGCTAGGCTTACTTGTTACACATAAAGAACATCCTCTAATAAAACGAGATACACTATCAATCATGTGTGGCCAATAACAATACCTTTGGAGATTCACTACTATCTTGCCTACACCAAAATGTCCTGCAATCAATGATGTGTGCGCCTCCCTTATGATACTATTTATTTCTCCCTGTGGAATACATAACTTGCCCAAGTGATACAAAAAATTGTTATGCACATGATAATCCAACTCTTCATTTTGGTTTCTTTGACTCAAACTCTCATACACATCTTCAAAATCACTATCATTTGCATATTGTTCAATCTAGCTTTCATGCATAATGGAATTATGTTTGAGTATAATAGCTGAATTTACAATAGGCCTAGAGAGAATATCATCTACCTTATTGTAGATTCCCTTTTTGTACATGATAACCAAATGAAATTGTTGTAGAAAACCCATCCATCTGAAATGTCTTGATTTTTGCAACTTTGATTGTGATTGTAAGTACTGCACTAGCTGATGGTCAGTATGGATAATTGTCTCTTTCCCCATCAATTAATGCTTCCATTTCTTTACACTTTGTACCAATGCATATAAATCTTTATCATAGATGGGATATTTAGTCACAACTCCATTAAAATTTTCAGAATGAAATGAGATAGGCTTACCATGATACATGAGCACTACTCCCATAGCATAATCACTTGCATATGTTTGGATCTCAAATGGTTGTCTAAGATCCGAAAGTTATAAAACCACTGTTGAAATTATATTTTGCTTCAAAGAATCAAATGATTTCTTCTGTACATATCCCCAATGGAAGAATTTCTTCACACTTGTCAATGCATGTAATGAAGCTGAAATGGAAGAAAAATTAGCAATAAATTTCCTCCAATACTGTGCTGCCCCTAAGAAGATTCTTACCTCTGTAACTGTATTGGGCTTGGGCCAATTCATAATGACCTCTACTTTGGAAGGATCGATCTTCAACTCAGCTCCTCCAACAATGTGTCCCAAATAAACCAATGAAGTCTTACCAAACTCGCACTTTGACATATTTAAAAATAATTGTTCTTTTTTCAAGACATTAAGTACCTTGTTCACATGCATAACATGTTCTTCTCTTGACTTGTTGAATATGAGTATGTCATCTAAGTAAAAAATGAAAAAGTCATCTAGAAATGGTCTAAGTACATCATTCATGACTCTCATGAAAGTAGTTGGTGCATTTTTTAAGCCAAATGGCATAACTAACCACTCATACAATCCTTATCTAGTTTTTAAAGAAGTTTTCCAAATGTCCTCTTCAGCTATTCATTTTGATGATAACCACTTCGTAAGTATAACTTAGTGAAATACTTTGCATTCTTTAACTGGTCAATAAAATCATCAATACGTGGGAGTGGGTAGTGATTCTTTACTGTGATTTTATTCAATGCATAGAAATCGATACACATGCGCTAATTCCTGTCCTTCTTTGGAACCAAAACTATTGGAGAACCACATGGCGAAGTAGATGGGCATATGATACATTTGTTCAAAAATTCTTGGATTTGCTTCTTGATTTCCAAAATCTTCATAATTGACATGCGATACATACCAATGTTTGGAAGTAGAACATCCTATTGCAACTGAATCTCTTGTTGAATTCCCCTCTTGGGTGGTAACCCCTTTAGTTCTCGAAACATCTTGCCATGCTGACTTACCACATTAAACAAAGCAGATTTCAATTTTTCATCACATCCATCAAAATATTCATAGTTAACATCATCCTTTTTCTTGATCATGAGAAGCACAAAATTTTTACTTGCATTTACTAGTCTCTTCATTTTCCCTGCATTAACTAAAGAAATGTTCAGTTTCTTGCAATGAGCTCTCACAATATACTCCACCCCATCCTTGATCAAATGATATTTTTTCTCGTGGTGATAAAACACCACTTTCCTGTCATACAAAAATGGACTTCCCAAGATAATCCTGGAAATTTCAAGTGGAACCACATCTAACTCGACTTCATCGAAAAAGTTTGCAATAATAACAAATCTAAATATGCATTTCCTTGTAACTTGTAAATTGGAATTCTTAACTATCCATCCCAAACGGTATGGTTTATGATGTGGTACAGTTTCAAGGTTAATATTTTTGACTAAGTCTTCTAAAATCAAGTTTTCTTGTGTCCCCGTATCAAATAATGCATCAATCTTTGTATGATTAGAAATCACTCTAACATGGAACAATTATATCCTTGTGTCTTCATTTGGATTGTTGTTGTGACTATTTGAGGAACTAGAACTTGCTATGGCTTCCTTTCCTTTGTTGACCATGGCAACTATCTTGGTTTCATCTCCTGAATCGGATCCAAGATCTTGTTGTATAGTGGAAGTCGTCTTTTGTTTCCCTTTATTATTTGGTTTATGTGGTCTTAATTTGGGATGTGGTTTCCAAAAATGGGCCTCATCGTGCCCCTCTTTGGAACAATTTTTGCATGCAATTTTCTCCCCTTATTTCTTGATACTTGCATTCTTCTTTCCCCTCCATTTTCCTCCCTTCTCTTTTCCCTTACCCTTGAATGGCTTCTTCTTACTACCCTCTTCAAAAAAAAAAAAAATCCCCTTTCTTCAAGATGCGTAGCTTGCACACATACTTCATCTAAGTTGCTTGAGTTAAACATAAGGATAAGATGCTTCAAATAGTAATGTAAACCTCCTATGTATTTCAAGAGTGTATCTTGTGAATTCAAGTTTACTCCTAGCAACAAATCCCTCTTTCTAAAATCTTGTGTGTACTCTTGAACAATTTGGCCTTTGAGCTGCCTAAAGTTTTTCCAACTCATAATTTCTTTTTTCATATAGGATAATGGATAAAATTGTATTTTAATGGAAGAAATGAATTCAACCCAGGAAATGGAAATATTACCATGGATTCACATTTCCTCTTGTGTCGTTTCCTCCCACCAAACTAGTGTTGCCCCTTCTAGCCTTAATGAAGCTAACTGGATCTTGATATTGTCCTCTTGTAGATTTTGAATTCTGCAATACACTTCCAATTAATGAATCCAATTGTCTAGCTTCTCAGCATTTACTTCTCCATTGTATGTGGGAAGTTCAAACTTGATGTCCAACTTAAGTAATGGAGTCTTTCATTTTGGGATCTTGGAATGAGTGTAGGTATGAGTTTTTGTGGTGGATGTGGAAGATGAAAATGTTGATGAGGATGAGGAAGATGAGGATGGTGGAGAAGGATGTGGCTTTCCTCCACTACCTTTTGAGCTATTATCTTCACCCTTCTTATTGTTTGAAGATCCTTCTCCATGTAGAGGTTTTAAACCTTCTCCAGATTTTTCTGCAATGAAAGCTTCATACATGACTTTAACCATTCTTTTCATTTCTATGAATTCTCTCTTAAAATTCTCTTCTTCATAATGTTCATGTCTCTCTTCATATCCTGACATTTTGGCTTTGGATTCAAGCTCAATCTTTGCAGCTTCTACCCCTTTAATCACTTTATCCTTTTGTGTAGTTTGGACCTCTTCTATCTCAACCGATGGAGATGGAATTTGAGGTTCTTCAGGTGTTTCTTTGAGTGGTCCTTTGGGTGAGGATGATGCTTTCTCAACCTTCTTCTTTCTTGTCCTAATCTCAGGACTAGCTACCAATAGCTTCCCTTCTCTTCTCCGCAACCTCAACCTTGTAAGCATCACAAAATAGAACTATTAAAACCCTTCAAGAAAAACAAGCAAGCAACCTTGTGCTCTGATACCAATTTGATCTGAAATAATTGTTATTTTTTCTATGCTAATATCGGTTTCAGATTTAAATAAAATTTTCTTTGGTTTTCTTATCCATTGAGGGTTTATTCACGAGCATGTGAATTGTTTAACCATTAAACTTGGTGAAATTTAGTGTTTTTCATGAAGTCAAAAGAATAAAAACTAATAGATGAACAACACAAAATAAGTACACAACAAGCACAAATAACAGAGCTCAATACACAAGTTTTTGATGAAGGAGTTCACCCCTCCGGGACTACATCTCCTTGGTCCAGCTTCATAGTGTGGCCCTTTGTATTAGCTTAAAATGTGCATAATTCTTCTTTACAGTCTCATGTTGCCTCTGAAACTTTCTTTAATGGCTCCAAAACATCAAAATCTACCAAAAATGACTCTTCCTGAGCTCAATTTGGTCGAAAATTGCATGTGTTATGACAGAAACAAATTTTCCTAGCTTTTCACCTCCAAAACTGGAGCTCGTCAGTTAAAAATATAATTTTGGAAACTTCTACCGAATTCGGCACCTCCGCTAAACCCGCCGCTGAATGAACCAGTCATTAATTAAGGGGATAAGCATTGTTAACTTAATATAAGCGTTTATTTAATACCATAAGCGCATTTTAACGCTAATTTCATTTAAACATGGGTTAACCATGATAATCCTGCGGTTTAATCCTTAACACATATGGATTAGCGCTAATTTGAAGTTTGAAATTCCCGTCGGTTAGTTTTTGTTGGAGCGCTTGGTTTCTTTTTTTCAATCTCATGGGAGGGGTTTGGCCCCCTCTGAACCCCCATATGCTAGCATGGAAGTCTTTAACATAAGGTAGATAACATAGTGGTTAAGAACCACGAGTTAGGTGATATGGCAGGGCTTTGTATTTGTGTGGGTGAGGTCGTGGGTTCGACCCCGACCCACCCCAATATATTTTTTCTGGACTTATATTGGTTCCACCGAACGCCAAAAATCCTCCAACCTTAGTTACCTCCGCCAATAGTTAGGAGCTCCTCCATAATAGTTAATCCCATCGATCACATAGTTTGAAAACTATAGGTATAATATAATATGCAACATATATAAATATAATGTCATATGGTCCATAACCTATAGTTTTAACCTTGTATAAAACTTAATATTCCAACTTGATAATTCGACCCGCCAAGCCATGGGGGGGGGGGGGGGGTAAGTGGCATGCCACATAGCCCTTTCCCATTGGCTCATAAAAATTCCTCCAAATAAAATAATGAGCCATAAACAAAGTCTCATACTTAAGAATTGGAGGATAATTTCAACTTCCATGGAAAACCTTGGAAAATATGAGGATGAAACTTGTCACAATGTCACTGGCTGAAACTAGAGAAAACCTTGTGAAGCTGACTGAACTTTCCACATCATCCCTGTACCTGTTCTGCTCATTTTTTGCTTGTTTGGGAAAAGGTACGGTAGGCCATAATTCCCTCATAACGAACGTCAAAATTTTATGATGAAATGAGTTGCGTTGGAATCCTAGAGACGAGATCTATCTAGGAATTCGTGTTCGAAGCATTTCTGATCACTTTCAATTTTGAGCTAAAAATTGAGCCTTAGATCAACCCCGTAGCATCTCCTCGTTCAACTGTAACCATGGCCTAATTTTGATAATTTAATGATGAAGGATTTTGAGTTTATCTACTAACTTATTAATAAAGTGATGAATGTGGTAAACCAATTGAAAATATATGGTGAATATATAACTAACCAAAAAGGTTGTTGAGAAGTATCACATTTAAATCTCGGTGTTGTAGTTGATTCCAATGAATAAACAAAGAATTTACACAAATTTCCATATAGAGGTACTTCGATGGGATCCGTACTGTACCATGAGACAACGATACACAATGATGATGAATATAGAGAATTGGCATAGAGAGAATTACCCAATGTTGATTGACCCACCGTACCCAATCCTACCGATCCAGTATATTGGTGGCCACTCCACCTTCCATTCAATTGACCCCACCATCGGCTTCTTCTTAATTTTTCAAGACAACTTACTATTTTTAGCAGGCTATGTCCCGAACTATCGGAGCCGTTTGGAGGCCCTAATGACCTAGGTGGATATTGGTGGCCACCCACCTATTCCATTTGAACCCCCACCACTGCCGCTTTTCAGCTTCACCGTAACTTGCTATTTTTAGCAGCTTTTTCTCAGGTCCTAACTTCTCGGAGCTGCTTTGAGATCCTAAACGACGTTTGGGTATCGCTTCTTCGAAGCATATGATTTTCATTCTAGAATCACATTTGTGGTCAACGTAGTAGTCCCTGATAGACATTTCTAACGATGTATCATGTGCGTCAAACGAAGATAGTATGCCACGGCTACGTACACTTTCATGGGAAATACAAAATTCGAATTTACTCGACGGGCCCATATTCCCGGTGTTTCATATCCTAGGGTTAGGTTTTTTGATGTTGTAGGATTTCCATTGTTTCTCAATATATAGGTCTTCGAGCCTCATTGTAACACATAGTTCGTAGACTCAGAAGGCCTCCACATCTCTTCTTCTCGTAGATACGTTACCAATGCCCTAGCTAGTTTATTTCCATTATGTCTATAAGCATATTTCGTTATTTGGATATTAATGAAATGGAATATTATTTTCATTGCATCTCTCGTGTTTATGATTATTTTTATGTATTATTGCGTTCCCGCATAAATCTAGATCGTTGGTATCATAGCGGTTTTCTTCTTGTTTTTCTTTCGCATGTCCCCAACAAGGTTAGGTATAAGGAGATAGGGCTCGATATGGTTGAACCCTTGCAAGATCGGCTCTTGCAAAACCCGACGAACTCCCATGGCGGAATAAAAGAAAAAGATGAGGGAGTGGGGATATCCTATCAAAATATCGTTTCTCGAGGAGGCCCCGAAAAACAAAGGAACACGATGATGACACCTTGCTCGATCCTTCAACGACCGCCCACCTACGACGCATATGCATCCAACAACCACTCTAGAGGCACCACTCCTTCAAGGTACAAACAAACTTTTACATTCTCAGATTTTGAAGGCCGATAGACGCTGTAGATAAATGGTTGAATTTTCAAGGGTATTTCTCGTTCCATGATTTATCCGACTAGAAAAAATATTTTTGCATTCTTCAAAGCCGCCCCCATGTTAAAGACTAGTGGGAAACATATCGTGAGAAAAGGACGAAGGGGAACCCTTTGTTCTCAAACACCCACTTGGAATTCGGTTTCGAGATGACATCAAGGAACAATATTAGCCTCATGGGGAGCTATGAGGACAAATACATCCAATGGACCACGTTGCGGCAACAAAGGGATCAAGATGTGCACGAATCGACGACTTTGTTCCATACCCCGTACCACAAAGTCAAGTATTAAAGATTTAGAGAGACATTTGCAGTTGGAGTACCGCAACTACTTGCACGTACACAATATCTCAGAGGAAATGGAGTTCCTCACATTACCTCGTTTAGCATGACATATCACTATGTTGCTGGTACCGAGTGTGTAAATTTAAGGTAAGATGTGCACGAACCGACGAATTTGCCCCATACCCCCGCTTCACAAAGTTGGGTATTAAATATTCAGAGAGACATTTGGTGCTCAAGTACCGCAACATTGTTCACGTACACATTCAAGAGGAAATGGAGTTCCTCGACATTACCTCACTCTTGGCACGGCATATCACGAAATGCCAAGATCGAGAAATTTAAGCAGAAGAAGCGAGACTGATCCGCAAATCAAGCTAGGGAAAGGCGCCCCCGAACTACGTAACAAGGGGTAGAGCCAAAGCGTGTGACTCGCAAGACGATCACAAATCCAAAGAAGGACACAAGGAAGTGGTGTGAATTAATACCACTACACCAAGGCCAAACAAGTGTTGGGCCAAACAAGCCGTTGGTGGTCGAACCGAAGGCATTCGAATCACATGCACAGCTCGATCCCGAGCCGAAACTGTGACAAGGGAGATTACAAAGGGAAGCGTATCATTGATGCGGACCCCAATGCCATTGTTGCCACCACCAAGCTCAGAGGGAGTGACCTCGAGGATCCAGGAGGGAGTGCCTCTTCAATTCATGTATGTGGGTGAAGGGTTCTCCACCGCAATTGTCGATAGCGAAGCCAAAATAACATTATTTTGCCAGAGGTCATGAAGCTGGCCGCCTACCGACCATAGGACACCCGCAAATTAGCATACCATCTGGTGGCTTATGTTGAGAATTTGGAGGGTTGAGGATTAATTCAAATTTCTTCTTGATAATTACTTGTGAGCTTATTCGGGTTACTTATGTCTCTCTTAATTAGCTTATTTAATCTTCATCAAGTCAATTATCAAAATGCACGAGACACACAACAGGGGCTCCCAGAGCCAGGAAAAACCTCTCCCTCTTTGATAGGAAAAACCACGAGAAATTCTTCTTATAGATCTTCAAAATGACAAGTACCATGACCCAAACTTAGACCTTGGCCTGCTAATGCCTCCAAGATCTTGCTTTCACTACTTCTTTTGTCGTCTTTAATGCCGATCCTTTCGTGCGTTAACTTGTACTAACTACTTTCACCGATTCAGATATTGGATACTAGATCATTCGAGATCTTACTCTTTACTTGGTACATTCTTGAATCTTCTTGAGTAGCATTATCAGAGAATGTAAATCACATATTTACCTTCCCTAATTTGCAGCTCATTATACCCCTTACGCATCACATTGGATTCTCATTGCATTTCTTCCATACTTGTAGGCCGACCGCAATCTTTCCAGACTTGACCGCATCCTTTTTCGGTTTTGGAGCATACACTTACATCCATATTTATTTTAGTATTATACCCAATAATTTAAGTCCGCATTTGTCACCGTAGGATTACCACAATTCTTTTTTATTATTAGTCTACTTACTAATGTTGTGATGCATTAAGAACATCCGCATTTTTCCGTGTTAGAATGATTCTCAAGACCGGACTGTTTCTTCACTCTTACTCGCATATATATAGAGCTTCATCATACACATTACACAGAACATCCGCCACTTCCAGCATTCGTAATCCCTTGACCGTAACTTCGGCTCCGCACTGCATTCTGTGACTTTGAAATTCTCATTTTATACGTAGAGTATCCGCATTCAATTTTAGGCCAATCCGCAACTAGATGACCACCGTAACTGTGATACTTCTTCCAGAGCTATCCGAAATCATTTCGTGTTGAATGAATCAAGAAGGGTATATAGTGGCACATGCTTGGTTATTAGGCCGACCATTCAACCTGTCATATTGGCCGACCGTCAACTCCATTGGCATAGGTCAATTTAATATAGTATGAAGACTATACTTTACAAGATTAAGGATGATAATAAGGAGGGTCGTTACGATCCATTATTCCAAGATCTTGAGGTCATTCTTTAGATCGGGCACTTCATTTTCATGACACTTAATTACATTTCTACCTAGAAGACAAAACCCTAGAGAGACATCAAGAAGAAGTTCATTTAACCTATGAATAAAATCTTGTTCATGAAACCCATGAAGCAAGTACATTCTTCTTTACATAAAATACATAATTACATAGTCAATATGAAGCGATCGACCTAGTTACACTTTTCAACAGCCTTCACCCGTGAGAGATCTCTGTCCCCCAAATAGGGTACGCTCGTACATTATCAAGCCATTCATGGATGAGGTATTGTGTGATGTTGCTCTTTCGATGTAGCCGATGTATTATTGGGTCACCATACTAGTGGAGGCAACATGCCGTGTATGAGTCTCGCCCCCATTTTGTTGTTATTACTTTGGGAAATAAATTTTATAGGATACTGAGGTAGTACCGCCTCCGCTATCCCTTCGACTGTTGCAAAACAACGCAAGAAGATTGTTTCCCAAACCAGAAATTTATTTTCCTTACAACTCGCTCATATGGAAAGAAGAAGATTGTGGCCACAAAGCCTTCAAATAGGGCTCCCTACACCTGATGCTAAAATGGACAAAGTCATGGAGGAATACGAGGACATTTTCCCCATCCAATAGAGAGGTTCCTCTACACCTGCTTAAGACAAGCACTCCATCGAACCGACCCCGACGCTTGATATTGCCATACCTCATGACAAAGACATAATCCACATTAATGTCCGAGGAAACCAAATTTATCGGACGCATCCGCACGTCCGCCAACATGCCCGCCCGCAGTCCACGTACATCCCGGACAAATCCAATACCAAGTTCAGTGCTGCATCGTCTCTCATGGAGGAAAACGCATTGGGGACCCTATTGTTTCCTATGAGTGAGGAATGATCTAGGTGGATAGCTGTGGCCACCCACCTGTCCCATTTGGACCCGACCACGTGCGTAATATCCCCGTTTAGGGCAGCTCTCCCCCACAGGGTCCTGGGCCTCGACACGCCGTCGTGTCCGTGAGGCTGTTTAGCTGGCGGGTCACAGCGGCCAGTCCTCGAGATGCCTCGTGGGCTGTTGAGCTCACCCTTAACACCCCGGGATGCCGCCCTCACTAACAGTTCGAGATTTTGGTGTAGTGGTTGGGCCTTTGTGGTATCAAAGCCGAGGTCTCGAGGTCGAGACTCGCAGAGCGTGGTGTAGAAATTTGCTGAATAATGATTAATTATCCACCGAGACTATCCTGGTCACATACTATTTGAACTTCATACACAACACATAATCTCTTCCACTCAACTCAACTCAAATCAACTCAGATCATCACACATGCTAAAATAAAATCAAGCGATAACACATCAAATCATCATACACATTAACACAAAGATGTATGGGGAAAGCTTATAGGCTGAAAACCCCATGTCATATCAGAAGGTATACTATAATGGAGAAATCAGGCAACAAACCCGCATTACCACCTCACAAGTACTCGCACTTTCTCATAAAGTTACTCATTGTCTAGCCTGCCGCCTTGAACAAAGCCATCGGTTCAAAACTCACCGCCAATTGCCTCGGCCTCTATCGTTGTTTCAATGCTATGGGATGGCCTCTTTATATAGATAAACCACCAAACTCGGGAACCGCGCAACTTTCATGGGGCTTACCCACCGTATCTGCGGTGTTGCAAATAGCAACAGAGATAGTCACAATTGATAAATTTCAACTCCACCCTTTCATCTACCTCTTTCACCGGTCTCCACCGAACCGATCATGCACCTAGAAAGTGAACTGATGTGTTCTTTTGAGTTGAATAATGAGTTATTCAATTGTTGAACAATGGTATTTAATTCACTCCACTCATAACTAATTGATTAGCTAGTTAAACTGACCTCTAACTGGGTCAACTAAATAAACAACACAACTCCGCTAGTTGTCTCATTAACTCCTCCAAACTTCTATCACCGAAGTCCAACTGTCAACCATGCATGATGCCATCAAACCCTTGGGAACCATGTGATCTCTCCGTCGATGCATGAGCCACTCTCGTAGCTCGAATCAAGTGCTCCAAGAGAGTAAACTATTTATTTATAGTTTAAATATTAAGGGTAAATAGTATTTGACTTCGTTTAAGGAGAGGCAAATTAAAAATAGACTTCGACCTCTTCGACCTAAAAAATAGAGTCTCATCTATTTTTACCAACATGACAATACTTCAAGAATCTCAAACTGAATCCCAACCATGCTCCATATGTCTAAAAATAGACATACTAAAAATAGATTTTTGCGCTGTGAATTTGCCTCGCGGGGTTCACTCTAGTGAAGGGCATCATCTCTCACTAAGCTCCATCATCTTTCGCATTTTCAACACTTCGCAAGATATGGATTATCTGCAACCCTATCCCGCTCTATGGAATTCGAACTTTCTCCCCGTGAGTGCTGTCAGATGTCTTATCCCGATCCTCCGGTGTAATGAGAGTATGAAAGCATCATTATTTCCGCCGAACACAATCATGATGATACCAATCCGTGGCTTGCGCGCCAACTCGATCCTCCCGTTCGTACCATAGACCATATCCCGATGTGCCTCTCGATATAGCGCAATAAATGCTTGCCCGCCTTCCAAAAGAGCTTGGTAGGCTTAACCATAGCTGCGAAAGTCGGTTAATCAGATAAGATATACTCCGGTCGTGTATCAATTCGATACATGTTTTACCCAACCAACTCGTCGATGTATTTCAAAGGGCATCCACTACCTCCGCCGAAGTAGCATCCTCCTTCCTCCAACCACCGTGAAGAGGAGGTCAACAGTTTGTGTACCTTGTATGTTGAACCTCTCCTAATCTCCTACATAATTTTATGGCTCCCGAGAAACAAATAGTCCCTCCGCGCCGCTAAATCTCCAATCCCGTGAAATAATGAAGGATGCCCAAGTCCTTCATCTCAAACTCGGTGCAAGATCCTCCCTTGCATTGAAAGTATCAACTTCTCATCGCCAGTCAAAATCAGATCATCTACATACAGTATGATGATCAACAGCTTCCCCTCCACCACAATCTGGTACAGGTTTGGATCTGCCTCACTCTTGGAGAATCCAAGCCGGTGAAGTAGCTGTCTATCCGAGTGTACCAAGCACGAGGTGCTTGCTTCAGCCCGTACAGTGCTCTCTTGAGTCGGCACACATGCGACTCACTGCTGAAGATCTCAAAACCTTCAGGCTGCTCTATGTACACTTCCTCCTCAATGACTCCGTTGAGGAACACAGTCTTCACATCCATCTGATGAATGTGCCACCCCATCTGCGTTGAGAGAGCAAGGATCGTCCGTATGGAAGAGTACCTTGCGACAGGTGCAAAAGTCTCCTCATAGTCAATCCCCTCGATCTGTGAGAAGCCACGGGCGACAAATCTCGCCTTGTACTTCTCCACACTCCCGTCAGCCGCCTGCTTTACCTTGTAGATCCATCGCGAACCTACAACTGATTTCCCAACCGGTCTTGGGACAATTTCCCATGCACTGTTCCTGATGATCGAATCATATTCTTCGATCATGGCATCAACCCATGCGGGTTCCTCCACGGCTTCCTCAAAAGAGGATGGCTCTGTCACAACACATTGACTCACAAGAGCCATGTATCCAGTGTACCGATCCGGTGACTGTCTCTGTCTGCGCTGTGCTGTAGGTGGTCCTACAACCTTCTGTGCATCCCGAGCCAGTCGCTCAGCTTCTGTAGTGCGCATGCGCCCTCTGATGGTTGGCGCTGCCTGGGTGGTTTCTTCCACCTCCTGAACCTCCTCTTGTGGCTGATCCACATCCGGAAGCTCCTCCTTAGGAACTAACAGCTCCTCATCTGCATGCAAGTGTAGCTCCCTCTCAAGCGAACACTGCATGGCTTTCTTCTCCTGAAATTTTATATCCCGTCGCACAACAGTCTTGCGACTGTCTGACAAATACACCCGATAGTTGTGAGGTGTATCAGTGTACCCCACAAATATTCCAACCTCAGCAGTTGGATCCAACTTCCTTCTCGCATCCTTCGTCACATGCATGTAGACAGGAGAACCAAAAACCCGCAAATGGGAAATATCAGGCCTCTTGCCAGAATAAGCCTCCTCCGGTGTACTCATGCCAAGAACCTTGTGAGGACAACGGTTCTGCACATACACTGCTGTATTTCATGCCTCAGCCCACAAGTGAAGGGGTAGGCCCTGATCATGCAACATCGCCCGTGCAGCACCCACGATCGTTCTGTTCTTCCGCTCAGCCACCCCGTTCTGCTGTGGGTTATGGAGTGCGATGAGCTCTCTCCGAATCCCTTCTGCGCTGCAGAACTCCTTGAATTCAGCCGAGATGAATTCACCACCGTTATCACTCCTTGGAGCAATCACCTTCTTCCCCGACTCCTTCTCGACCAGTGCTTTAAACTCACAGAACTTCGCGAATGTATCGCTCTTCTTCTGCATGAAGAAGATCCGGCACTTTCGAGAGAAATCATCAACAAAGATCACATAATACTTGTGCTTTGCTGTCGAAGCAACTGAGAAAGGACCACACACGTCTGTGTGAACTCTCTCAAGGATCGTCGTGGCGCGACTATCCTTCTCGTGAAAGGTGGCTTTCACATACTTCCCTAAATTACACCCCTTGCACTGATCTGACTGTGCAAGGGTGCCCTTAGGAAGTCCAGTAGAAATCTGCTGCAGAATCTTCAAAGCTCCATGGTGAAGATGGCCCAATCTCCTGTGCCATAGTTCGCCCTCATCACCCCGGCTCACCACTTCTCCCGCCTTGCATGCCATAGCTGCGCAGTCATCTACCTGCAACTGATAAAGGTTCTGAGTTCGAACCCCTATCTTCCGGGTCTCTCCAGTAGTCTTACTGCGCAGGAAGGCTTTTCCTTCGCTGAAGACCACATCATACCCTTTATCCTCCAACATCGCCACAGAGATCAAGTTCTTCTTCAATCCAGGTACATGCATGACATCCCTCAATACAAAGGGTTTACCAGACTCCCTCTGAAAGGATATGGTACCGATACCAGTCGCACTTTATCTACCATCATCGCCCATCTCGATGTCCACACCCAAATCTTTGTCCTCCAGATCTGAGAACAAATCCTGATCTCCCGTCATATGAAATGACGCACCGCTGTCCAAGAACCATACCGATCCCATCACACTTGAAACCAAGCATGCGATCAGTGAAAAGTCAAGCTCGAACTGTGAAGCCAAAGCTTCTCCATCTACAGATCTTCCCGCTTGCTTGTTCTTCTTCTTCTTTGGACAATTGGTAGCATAATGTCTGTGATCATGGCAGTGAAAACACTTCACTTTCGCCATATCCTGCTTCTTTCCCTTTGCACCAGAATGAGAGGTTTTCTTACCTTTCCCTTTCTTTGATTTGGCCACCAAAGCGCAGTTTTCTTCATTAGCTCCCTTTGATGAAGATCCATCTCGAGTAGTCCTCCTTATCTCCTCCTGCATGAGATCCGCCCAAAGGCGCTCCCATCCCGGTAGCTTCTCCCGACCATTGACACTGTCTTGATATGAGTGCCAAGCCTTCGGAAGACCAAGGAGAGCCAGGTCGACCATGTCCTCATCTTCGACAGTCACCCCCACACTTCCCAGCTCATCTCTGCACTGAGTGAACTTCGTGAGGTATTTGGCGATACTGTCGCCTTTCTCCATCTTGATGTTCCTGAGCTTATCTTTGAGCGCCGGCTTCCTTTGGTCGCTCTTACTCTGGAATAGATCCGTCAAAGCTTTCCACATTAAATATGGAGTAGCCTTTCCATGCAGGCTGGATACAATATGATCCTTGACACCCTCCAACAGGATCCTTCGACACTTCGCCATCTTCTTTTGCCATGCATCGACTTCAGCAGGATCAGTGGGCTTTTGGACATCCGTATCTATGAACTCCTTGAGACCATTATCTTCTAATACTGCTTCCATGTGATCCTTCCATGCAACATAATTCGAACTGCCTTCAAGAGCATATTCGAGTCGCAAACCGTTGAAAGACATTTTCAACACCGACACCAAGAAAACAAAACTGCTGCAAAATTTTGAATTCCACCTCAAAGCTCAACCGCTCTAGATCGTGAGAACAAATTATTTCTAGCACAGAGATCGACTGCAAGGGGCGTACCTTTCACTTTCCGAAGAAAGATGAATCCGGAGGCTACCTGGCCCGCATGCAGACTCTGTCTACCGAAATAAGTTTGTAATCACTGTGATGATCAATCTCTGCTTCAATAGCTCCGATACCATGTAGAAATTTGATGAATAATGATTAATTATCCACCGAGACTATCCTGATCACATACAATTCGAATTTATATGCAACACATAATCTCTTCCACTCAGATCATCAAACATGCGGAAATAAAATCAAGCGATAACCCATCAAATCATCATACACATTAACACAGTATGTATGGGGAAAGCTTATAGCTGAAAACCCCGCAGCTATTGTGTATATTATAATGGAGAAATCAAGTAACAAACTCAGTACAATACTCCTCACAAGTACTCAGTACTTTCTCATAAAGTTACTCACAATCTAGCTCATTTTTGAACAGGTTACTGGTTCAAAACTCACCGCCAATTGCCTTGCCTCTATTGCGTGTTTCAATGCTATGGGATGGCCTCTTTATATAGATAAACCACCAGCCTGAACTGCACATTCTCATGGGCTTACTCCACCTATCTGTGTGTTGCAAATAGCAACAGTATAGTCACAACTGATAGCTAACTCCACCCTTTCATCTACCTCTTTCACTGGTCTCCACTGAACTGATCATGCACTGTAGTGAACCGATGTGTTCTTGAGTTGAATAATGAGTTACTAATTAATGAATTAAATAATATTTAATTCACTCCACTCATAACTAATTGATTAGCTAGTTAAACTAATCTCAACTAGTTCAACTAAAATAAACAGAACACAACTCCACTAACTGTCTCATTAACTCCTCCAAACTTCTGCCACTGAAGTCCAACTGAATTCAACCATGCATGATGCCATCAAACCCTTGGGAACCACGTGATTCCTCTGTCAGATGCATGAGCCACTTCTGTAGCTCGAACTGAAGTGCTCCAAGAGAGTAAACTGTTGTTTATAGTCTAAATATTATTAAGGGTAAATAATATTTGACTTCCTTGTTTTAAGGAGAGGCAGTCTAAAAATAGACTTCAACCTCTTTGACCTCAAAAATAGAGTCTCATCTATTTTTACCAACATGACACATACTTCAAGAATCTCAAACTGGAATCCCCGAACCATGCTCCATATGTCTAAAAATAGACATAGTCTAAAAATGGATTTTGCGCCAGAATTTGCCTGCGGGCCCACTTATTGAAGGCGACTTCATTTCACTAAGCTCCATCATCTTGCTGCATTTTCAACACGTGGTGGGCTGTAATATCCCTGTTTAGGGCAGCCTCCCTGTTGAGGGTCTGGTGGGCCTTGACACGCTGTCGGGGTCTGTGAGGCTGTTTAGCTGCGGGGCTGTTTAGCTGCCGTCCTCGAGATGCTCCGGTGGGCCTTAAGACCCCACCCTTAACACCCTGGGATGCCGCCCTCACTAACAGTTCGAGCTTGGGGAAGGGTTGGGTTTTGTGGTATTTCAATCCGAGGTCGAGACTGCTGTAGCGGCGGGTCAGACACTGCTTAGGCAAACCCTCCCCGCTGAGGTCTCGGCAACCTGAGGGGTCTGCGCCGCAGCCGGGTGGAACCACGAGGTCTTAGCTGCGGGGCTGTTGTTTAGCTAAACAACAGCCCCGCAGCTAAACAGCCTCGCAGACCCCGGCAGCGTTTCAAGGCCCACCGGACCCTCAACAGGGAGGCTGCCCTAAACAGGGATATTACAGCCCACCACGCTCCGCGAGTCTCGACCTCGAGACCTCGGCTCTGATACCACAAAGGCCCAACCACTACACCAAAAGCTCGAACTGTTAGTGAGGGCGGCATCCCAAGGTGTTAAGGGTGAGCTCAACAACCCGCTAGAGCATCTCGAGGACGGCAGCTAAACAGCCCCGCAGCTAAACAGCCTCACAGACCCCGGCAGCGTGTCAAGGCCCACCGGACCCTCAACAGGGAGGCTGCCCTAAACAGGGATATTACACAGTGCTTTCATTTTTTCAGTTTCAGCACAACTTACTATTTTTAGCATGTTTTTGGGTCCTGAACTATCAGAGCCCTTTGGAGGCCCTAATGACTTAGGTGGATATTGGTGGCCACCCAACTATTCCTTTTGAACCCCCACCATCGGTTCTTTTAGTTTTTCAGTTTCAACAAAACTTGCTATTTTTAGCAGTTTTTCGAGTCATAAACTTCCAGAGCTATTTTGAGGCCCTAAATGACGTTTTTTGGGCATCGCTTCTCTAACGATAAAGATTCTCATTCCGGAATTGATATTTGTGTTCAAGAGTTGTAGTCCTCAGATAGATATTTCTAACGATGTATCATGTGCGTCAAACGGAGATAGTATGCCAAAGTTACGACCTCGGGAAATTGATGTACCAATTTACCCCGATGGGGCCCATATTCTGGTGTTTCATCTCCTAGGGTTAGGTTTTTTGATGTTTAGGGTTTTCCATTGTTTCTCAATAATATATAGGCCTTTGAGCCTCATTGTAACACAAAGTTAAGAGGTTTGTAGCCACCACATCTCTTCTTAGAGATACGCTACCAACGCCCTAGCTAGTTTATTTCCATTTTGTCTATAAGCATATTTATGTTATTTGATATTAATAAAATGAAACATTATTTTTGTTGCATCTCTGTGTTTATGTTTATTTTTGTATATTATTGTGTTCTTGCATAAATCCGGATCACCTACGTAGTCGTGAGAGATAGTTGATGGTTGATGTCTCCCACTCCTACAATGTTTGTCATTGTGGTTGTTGTTAGCACCGCGGATGATGCCACCACTGGTTTCCCTAGGCTTTTCCCCTCACCATTGTTGAGCATCCAGTGAATGAGATATATAACCTCAATCCTTGAAGCTAAGTCTCCTAAAATTCCAGTGCATGCCAATCCATGGCCATGGACAAATGCCATTTCCCAAACTAAAGAGTAAGCCTACAGTTTACGCCATAGCCCCGAGTCTTTGCCACAGAATGCAAGTCGTGCATTGCTTGTCGCCCAAAGGAATTGTCTCACCTATAGTGGAGGTATAACCTAGGCATAACAGAAAAGCAAGGTCTCTCATCCCAAAGTGCTTGAACAGAGAGTAGTTTGTCATAAGGATGAAAGATGATAATCGTTGTTTGCATGTGTGTTACATGGGGTGGGCTGGCCACACCACTTCACCCTCTTAAATATGATGGGGGCAATGGGGTGGCGAGCTCCCCGCTCCTCCAATGTTCTGAATTACAACACCTCGATGTGAGACCAATTTTTATAAATTTAATTTTAATCACTTTTTAATATTATTAAGAAATTACATTTTATAAATTTAATTCAACCACTTTTTCATATTTTCAAATAACCCGAAAATTTAAATGAAAATGCCTTTTTAATAGAAATTAAATGTAATGAATGAATAAATTAGTATATTGAAACTTAAAATATTTGTTAATAATATTTATTACAAACATTTTCCATAGAAATTAATAATTACAAATTTCATTTACGAAACTTCTATTTTTTTAATTTAATAATTTCAAATTCGATATTAAACAAAACTTCGATATTTAATAATTTATATCTACTAAATAGTCAAAGTATTTTAGCATGAGTGGTTTGATGAATAATTCATTCCCCCAATCATGTGGATTCAAGTCTCCAAAGATATGCTGTAATTGGTTAATTTATGATATTTATGAAATAATCGTATTAAGGGTAATAATAATATGTTGTAATTTGCACATAGGGGGTGAGTGCACTTTCTCCACTTTTGTTTCTGCTTGTCATCGATGCATTGAATAGGAAAATTATCATGGCTAAGGTAGACAATAGATTTGTTGATCTATGAGTCACTAAGAAGGTAATTATTACTCATCTACTGTTTGTTGACGATGTACTAATATTTGGACATGTATCCATTAGTCATTGGAAAGAATTTCTTCTCATCATCCCAAAGTTTGGAGATGATTCTGATATTTTTAGGAATGGCACAAAATCTTTACTCGTCCACGCCTTTGATCAACAAGAGGTCAATATGATATTTATCATACCTATGATGTTGGAACCTTGCCATTGGATGAGGGTTTCACCTATCTTGGCTACAGATTAAAGCCAAATTGTTACTGTAATATGGATTGGCAATGAATAACTAACAAATTTGAATGCAGGTTATCACTTTGGTCACACAGATGGTTATCAATGGGGGGTAGAGCAATCCTCATTCAGTCGGTTATGTGGAAGATTGATGTGTATTGGATGCATTTATTTATGTTGCCCAGTAAGGTCATTCAAAAAATTGACGCTATCATTGCCAAATTTCTATGGTTTGGGGCGATGGGAGATAAGAAATTTCATTTGGTACGCCTGGGTGACATTACTAAGTCGAAAGATAGTGGTGGATGGGGTTTAAAAAACTTCAAAATCTTCAATTAAGCTTTGATTTCCAAGAGCTTTTGGAGGGCCATCTATGGGCTAGGGATATGGCAGACTATTATTAAGGAAAAATACATGAAAAAACATACATTTGTGGAATGGTACAACTCCAGGATGGTGTCAAAAAAATATGGATCACACATTTGGTATAGTTTCTTGAAAGTAAAAAATTGGATTATGGCAAATCTACAATAGGATATTGGTACAATAAACTTTGTACAAGTGGGGATTGATCCAATTCTAGGCGTCGTGATTCTCCACAACTTCCGATTATGATCCTTCGACACTAATTAAAGAAGGGAATAAGCTTATAAACCAAACTATAAATCATTATGATCCTTTACAACCATTCCCATTGTGGAAAGGGGCTATGGAGTTGGGCATTGTCATGTGAGGATGTTGTGATATGGGAGATGTATATTGAGTAATTAAAATGGGCCGTTATATCTATTAGTGATGCGACAAACATGCTTAGTTGGAAAGGTACTATTATACAGGGTGAGATTGAAGTAGCGAAGATGTATCAAATGATTTCTTGTTCCCTAAAGGATAATGAGACATTGTGTAATTTTCGGTATTTGTGGTCATGGAACATGCCTTTGAAAATCAAAATTTTTAGTTGGTTGGTATGGAGAAATAAGATCCTCACCTGGACGAACCTATGCAAACAAGGATTCATTGGACCTGGTCGATGCTACCTGTGCAAAGGTGAGACAAAATACACTTTTCACTTATTCATAAAGTGCCCCTTTGCCATCACTACATGGAATCGAGTTTTTTTTTGCCTTAACATTCATATGAAATGGTACTATTTTTCTATGGATGAATGCATTGCTCGATGGTTGTGTCAATTTGGGGAACATAAGACTCTCCCCTTTTTCATTATTTGGGGTATTTGGAATGGTGGAAATGTTGTCTTTTTTTAGGGATGCACATACAACAATGACAGGGCCTATGATAGCATTTGTGTGTCATATAAGGAATATGTGCGGAAATCTTGCAATGAAAGGCCTCAGAGAATCACGATGACCCCACATATGACACAATATCTTGCTGGATATTTTGATGGGGCCACACAACAAGGTTATTATGGTTGTGGTGCTCATATTGATGTCTCAGTATCGTTTAGGTATAAATTCTTCTGGGGTTGTGGCAAAGGCACAAACTCGAGAGCCGAGGTGATTGCGCTCTGGGGTTTGCTACATTGTGCGAGGAGGCTTGATCTAGGATCAATCAACATATATGGTGATTCCAAGGTGGTTATTGATTAGATTAGAAGCAAAACTGCCTTTGCTCCATCACTGTTGCAAAACAGGATGAGGATACTGATGTTGGAAGACTCTTTCTATAAGATCTCTTTTGAACATATATTTCAGGATTTCAACTCTATTGCAAATTCCCTTTCCAAAAGGGGTCTCAAGTCTCCTCTAGGGTGCATCCATTTTGAAAATTTTCGGTAGGGCGTGCACTGCCAAGCTGGGATCATCCCCATAACTTGACATATGCAATTGTGTAGTCTTCTTCTGGTGATAAATGTGTCGTTGTGTATATATGCAATGTTGGAAAGTTGTTCTTGTTGGGGGTGCATGTATATGCATAAATTTTTATTTTTGTTCATCTTGTGACTCATCCTCAATTTTGTTATTGGAGTATGTAGTAGATAAAACTGTATTTTTTAAATATGGAACATTTTGAATATCATATTATGTAATAAGTTTTTTATTTTTAATAAAAAATCAATAAACATTAATCTTTCGAAATTTAAAAAAAATTATCATTCTAATTTAAAAAATACAAGTGAAATCATTCTAATTATCATTCTAATTTGTGGGACTGGAGAACCAAGAAAACGCTATTTGGAGTGTTGGTTACCTCAGTTGTCTTATATGGATGTGAGGTTTGGGGCAGCAACATGTCAAATCACAAGTGGAGACAAATAGAACGAATTCAAAAGCACTTAATCATTAGTAACCTCAAAGTCAAGGCAACAGTCCCATATGAGATCCTGCTAGTTGAGGCTGAAATGTTTCCATTGGAAGCTTCAGCAATCATTCGTTTGTTAAACTATCTAAAAAAGGTGGAAAACATGGAGACACACCGTTGGCCCAAGTTGATTTACATGGAGGAGCTAAAGCGCAGGAAGATAACATGGAAGAAACTAAATGTCAAATGGATGAGCAAATGGGGAATTAATTAGCAAGACTCTCCTAATGCTAAAGAGGAGATAAAAAATTGGGTGGCTGAAAAATTCAGGACTGCCATGTGGGAAAAACAGATTGGCAGAAAAAAAGCGATTTATCTCAAAAACTTCAACCCATCACAATTGCATGAAGAAAAGACTTATTTGAGTGCGGAAATCAAGGGAAAGGCTAAAATTTTAATAGCACAACTAAGCACTGAATCTCACCATCTTAGGTGCGAGACAAGGAGATGGATAACTCCCAATGAAGAATGGGAAGAAAGAATTTGTAACTCTTGCAGGCTAGGTGCAGTTGAAATTGAATAACACTTTATCATGGAGTGTTTGGTATATGAAGATATTCATAATAAGTTTGAAAGTGATCTAAAGGTGGACAATTTGAGTACGCTGTTCGAAGAAACAAGACTTCACAAAACGACGAATTTCTTGATCAAAATCCCCAGCAAAAGAACTACTCTAGAGGAAAGCTTGAGAATGTGATGTCTTATTTATTTGAGATGAAATGTGAGTCCCTTAGACCAATAAATCTCGTGGAAGTTATTAAAATATATCATATCATATCATTTACAAATCAACACCCATCGAACCACTCCTCCAAATCGCTTGAGATACGTTTAATTCGACGCTGGGTGATAGCGGCCGCAAATAATGCACGTAGAGCGAGGCCCTACACTTTATCCTATTCTACTACGGGAGATAAGGCCAAGCAAGAGAGCCCGGCTCCTCCTACCTTCGAACCATTAATCTATGATTCAATTCGCAATTTCAACGCGACAGAAAGTTCAGAATGGCCGCATGCTCTTCAACACACTGTTGCCACATCTTCCGCACCTCTGGCGGATTGAATCAGAAGGAGAGAACAATTACGGCTGTTAATACTCATGTTGGGCTAAGGGCTGGCAGATTCTGGATAAGTCAAGGAAATGAACTTAAATTCAAGCAGAAGGTGACGAGGGAGAACCTGCGAAATAAAATTGTGTGCGTGAAAACAGATGCGGAATCGCCTGCGCTGTCACATGAAGAACAAGAATCCATAAAGGTTTCGTCTAAATTCGTGCTGGTTGTCGGAGGCACTGGCGGAGTCGGTGAGAATTTATTTAGCTGTTTATTTATTTACTTTGAATTTTAAACTATACTTCCATTGTATTCATTTTATAAAAAATAGTAATGGGTGAATTGGTAATTTGGGAGGACTGTTGTCAAGACTGTTTGGGACAAGAGCAGGATTAAATCATAACAGCTGCACTATGATATTCAATTTTTTCTGCGCCTTGAACTTATAAACTAACACATCTTCTGACAATAAAACCCAGGTAGAAAGGAATTAAACCCACTAGCTACCCTTTAAAGTATTGTGAAAAGTATTATCATACCTTTACTGTTCCACTGCATTCATGACCAGGAGCAGCAAACTGAATTATACTCAAGGAAGCCAAACATATTGTAATTTGCATGAATATAATTTCCATGTACTTGTAATTTATACCTGTCCCATCCATCTGTTTTCGTATCTCAAAAATATTGAAATTCAAGATACCTGGGTTTGTGTTAGTGTTCATATTTAATAGACCTGATACATTGCTGGATTCAAATGACCGTGACACAAAATGTTGGCAAATTCCCAACCCCCACATGGGTTATCCAGCACTTGTCTTACCTGAGTGTAAATATCCTTGTGCTATTTTAGCATGAGCAAGTTAAAATAGAGAATATTCTCATGGTATGACATAGGGTTTTTACTCAAATTAAGCATGACTCAAATCACTTCTGTCTGTATTTCATTTCAGTTTCTGATTATTTTCAATTATATGAAATATCTTTGTGTTGAAATTTTGAGCTTTTCGCAAATCTTAACCTACAAATAATCAATTCAATACTATTTTTTTCTTTGCAGTTGAAAAACTTCTTTTGACTATTAATAGAACAATATGTAGTATATATAAGGTTTTGATAAGAAAAAAGCAGCTGCAAATGCAGGGGCCACAAGCACTTGCGAAGCTCACTATTTGGCATGCTATTATTTTCCAAAGAAATACCTCACAGAAAACCTCCGCCATCTTCCTTGGAATTTTCGGACGGAGGCAGATAAACTGCCAGCTGCAGAGGTGACTGGTAACCCCAGACGGCCCAATGGGAATGAATTCCAAAACCTTTCACGGAGATTGCACAGGAGTGTCTTATCAATCGAGCTAACCCTTGCAACTAATTGGGCTGGCTGAAATACAAAGTCTTAACAGTAGATATACACAAGTCCATGAAAAATCAAAATAAGGCCCTCAAGGCCTGAGCATAAATACATAAACATCAAGTTGCTGCAGGTACGAGACCATCATTGGGTGGTGGAACATGGCCGTCTGGGGTTGGCCTCCAACCAGTGCTAACAGGGTCAGACTCTACAATGATCAACCTCTAAAATGAAAAGAGCTCAGATCAGGAATTTATCATCCTGTTGCACTGGTGGGGAAGGTCAATTGGGTCTCTGTTCATGCCCTCTTACCTTGTGACATGGCCTACCCTTGGCCGTTGAGATTGCCAATTACGTTGATTGTGACGGGGATGCATTAGGTGGTCCCTGCTCATATTGCAAGGGGCCCATCCCCATCTAGATTTTCGGTACCTATATAGTGATTTGCAAGGACAAGCTCATCATTTAGATTACAGGGTTGTCAACCCATGAGAAATGCGGAGAATACTCCATCTTATAAAATATAGCATCATTTCAGCTTTTCCACATAAAAACAATATTTCACCTTGAACAAGAAGCCAAGTAGACTAAAGTCTAAAACTCTGTAGACTAAGGGAGACTTTTCCCAAAAGAGCAACTCTCCAAGAAATGGATGTAGGGAGAATCTGATCACATAGTGACCTGATCCACCCTTAGGCAAACTTAGTAAGCGGACAAAACCAAAAAGTGTTTTAGCATTTCAACATGTCCACAACTAAGGACATCTTGGATCTTGAACTCCTAGAGTGAGTCTCCTATGTATAGATTGACTCCCCATGGTTATGACCATGCAAAGATTTATTTTCTAGGTTCCAACCTTGCTTTCCACATGATTTGTAGCTAGAACAATGAGATCTCCTGCTTAGACTTGAGCCTTCATATCTTGTTTTGGCCTCTATAAAGAGTTGGCATTGTAGACAACCCTTTATAGCCATCAATAGGCTATACTTAGTGAAAGCTTTGAAATTGTTCTCTTTCCAATCTTTGCACTAGGCACAAGGGCTAAAGATCCAACTTGAGGGAGAGATCACTAGGAATCAAACTTTAAACATTGTCAAGATTGGATAGTTCAAAAATTCGCTTCAATTTAGGCCAAGAAATTCAATTCCTTGTTTAGCTATCATTGAGGTCATTGGCCGAAATAATGCGTTTCTTGCAAAACAAAAGGGATGAGAATCAAGGATGTTGGGCTTGGTGTCTACCATCCTCCAATAATATAGCCCACCATATGTAGTGATCATTGAAAGATAAGCAGTTCTTATTGAGAGATATCACAAGGTCAACAAGGGCTTAATGGACTCCTAGGTCTTCCAAATACTTTGGGAAAGAAAGGATCCTCTTATCTTGGCCATAATAGGTGTAATAAGACATTGAAGAGTAAGACTATGATACAATTTTCCCCCAGAGGGGAACCAACAAAAATAGAATTCATCAATAGTACCTTCTAAGCCCTTTGGCAATCCAAGGCTGGAATCACCCATTTGGAACATAGGGCTTGAGGCTTGTTAATGCCTAGGTTTGCCTACTTGCAAATCTAGAGGGTTAATGACTAGCACATTGTATCAGGTTGGAGGTTAAGAGCAATGTTATCAGAACCGAACCGGTGACCAAATCAGAAAAACTTGTGGACCGGGAACCATTCAGAACTGGACTGAAACCGGTAAAAAACCGGTTTACCAAAAATACACAAAATATTCAAATTTTAAAGAAAAACATATATATTCATATGTTCATGTGAATCCAAACCATTTATACACAAATATGCAAAATTTCTCATTTATAGCAATTAATAGTGCATATAACCAAAATAGCACTTAGTGAAAACATCATTGAACCAAAATGCATCATTGAGGTAGGATCTAAAAGGCCTCTATAGTCCAAAATAACATGATTCTACAATACTACAACTACAATTGCTACTTGTCATCAATAGAATCATCATCCTCCTCATCCTCATATACAAAATGAGTAGCTTCCAAGTCTACAATGGGATTATGGCTTGATTCCCTCAGCTCTGAAGGTGGTACTTTTGATATATCTGCCTTTGCAACCTATGGAGGTGGGTCCAACTCCAACCAAGAAAGGTATTCATTGTCAAATGTTGGTGCCTGACTCTTCACAACCCATTATGATGTTGGATCAAAGTCACCCAAGACAATGTTGCTTGATTTAGGGGTTTTGTTCAATAATTGGTTGCGCCTCAAGCTAAGGTTGTATTGAACATAAAACATGTCATTCAACTGCTTTTGCTCCAAACAATTCCTCTTCTTAGTGTGTATATGCTCTAACACACTCCAATTCCACTCACACCTTGAAGCACTACATGTCTAGTTCAATATTCGAATTGCAAATTTTTGCAACTGAGGGCATTCACCACCAAATTGTTGCCACCAATAGGCTGCAAAAAGGGTGGAAGGAAAATAAGTATTAGCAAATGACTTTGAAACTTGGACTCAACAATTGCAAATTGAAAAGAGTAATATAATAATTTGGAAATTTTGACAGTTATTACCTAGGGTATCCCTTGCTCTATTTCTTACTGTTGTCGCACAGATTGTCCAGGCACCGCGACAATGGCTCAGACTGGGGGCTGTCACTCTTATCCCCAATCTCTCTATTTAAGCTGTCTCCTTGCAAGCTAAGGGAGGTAGACCCTATTATAAATGAGGACGACAAATCCAGGAGACACAGCTAAAACATCAAATACTTGATAGAATGAACGAGATTCCACAGATCTAAATTAGATTTCACGTTTAAAACCAGTGCCTTATGGAGTCAAATAAAATCCCGTTATGCAATTATAAACAAGTAAGTGACGATTAACTGCTGCTTATTAAAACACGATTGATCGCAATGATATTCAATTGAAAACGCCACAACCATGAAACAATAAAATGCCAGGATTTAAAATGTTTCAATTTAATTTCGATCCAGACAAATCAAAGATTTTATATAGTCACTCTTAAGATAAAATTTCAAAAGCTCATTTGACTATAAAAGACATTTTTGAGAAATTTTATAAATTTTTTTATTTTTTAATCTAAAACAATCTAAATTTAAATTAAAACACAACTAGAATTAAAACTAAATGAAACTTAAAAAAATTAAAATCTAAAAACTGAAACTAAACAAAACAAATTTAAAATCTAAATTAAAACTAAGTTAAAACTAAACTTAAACTAAAGTTTAAAATCTAAAAATTAATGTCTAAAAGTTAAACTAAACTAAAATTATCTAAAGTCAAATTTAAAACAAAAGTAACCCGAATCAAATTAAGAAAGGCAAAAAAAAACCTAAGACTAAAATGACAAAATCGAACTAAATTAAAACTAATAAAAAAAAAAGGAAATCTAATACTAAAATCAAATCCTGAAAAACTAACGCACTCTATCCAAACCATGGATTTAAAAATATAAATCTACAATTAAACTAACGCTATCACCGACCTAAATTAAAATCTACGACTAACAGAACCTTCATATTTCAAAAATTTGAACGCATATGTGTTTAGACTTTTCAAAGCGTGCATTTTGATTGTCGTTTGAGGATGCAGGCTTGGACGCGGAGAAGCCAGACGACTGACTGAGAATCGAGGCAGCAAGGTTTGGAATTTGACGTCGGCAGAACAAATGGAGATCGGACGGCACAAGAAAGGTTCAACGGACGTGAAGGAGGAGCGACAACTGCAGCAAGACGGAATCGGAGGGCTC
Organism: Pinus albicaulis; assembly: GCA_034641835.2. Taxonomy (NCBI): domain Eukaryota; kingdom Viridiplantae; phylum Streptophyta; class Pinopsida; order Pinales; family Pinaceae; genus Pinus; species Pinus albicaulis. Next base: position 33,132 of record JAXQQM020068334.1, on the reverse strand, counting down.
GAAGAGCAGGTGATACGACGGAGAAAAAGGGGAGCTGTTCAGCGAGGATGAGGTTCGATGGAATGACCAGAGAAAGGGAGGACGGAACAGCTTGGACGGTGGGAGCAGATCCTCAACAGTTCGGGTAGAGAGATATGTGCAAGTCGATGGACAGAGGATCAAGGCAGCGTTTGCAATGGATAAACTCAGTACCTCCAACTCCAACAAAATTTAAAATTTCTTTTCAAAACTCAGATTTTAAAAAATTCTTTGAATCAATAACGCCCAGATTTGTCCACAGTGGGGGTTCTGAGGCCAGATCTGGCCTTTGGAGGCTAGATCTGCCTTAGATCTAAATTTTTTTTTTCCGATTGAACCTGTAACCTGCAACAATCAGTCAGATCTGAAGATACACATCAAGAAACATTAAACCCTTACAGAAAAATTACAAATTTACAACTAGTTTACAATTTAAAACCCTCATGGTCAAATTTGAAATCCATTTTAGCACAATTTTCAGAGATTTAAAATTTTTTGGGAGAGGCACAAGCCTTAGAAAACCCTGCAAAACCCAAATATCGTAAGATAGACCTGGAATTTAACAAATAAAAAGCTTATCAGATTTATGTTTATTGAGAGTTGGCTGGTCCAACCGAAGACTTCCCCAGACACTCAATCTTAAGAAAAATAATTCCCTGCACACTTAGATCTGGATCTTAGATCGATAGAGATTTAAGAAAACAACATGAGACCTTTTCAGAAAAATCAAAATGTTATTTTATAAACCCAGAAAACCGCACAAGATTAATCCATGTAGGCCATCAACCATAAAATGCAAGAAACCAAGTAGCAGAGTTTAGAGACAATTCACCACATAAATTTGAGAAGGAACATCAAGATTTGTAACCCCAAAGTCTTTATGCTTTATTCATCAAGAAAAATTCACAAGAGCTTCCAAGACCAGTACACGATTCTGAGATCGGATGACCCAAGAATGAGAAAGACCTCTAAATTTATAGGACAAGATCTCTAACGGCTAGTTTGGATGATCCTCGTCAAAATAATCTCAACCGTCCAAAAGATTTAATTATCTTTTAATCCGGAGCGTTGAAATTAAAATTTTGGGGAAAAAACGAATTTATCATTTAATTCAATTTTAATTAATTCAAAAATATTATTTTTGAGTTAATTACCCCAAAATTTTGACCTTGACTTAACCACCAAGGCCCAAGGGTCCAATATTTCTTAAAATTCTCAATATTCCCTTGGCTTGGGGCTTTCAAAATCATTTTCCAAGGACCCACAAATTTTGCCTTTAAAGATTTAATCCTAATTTAGGACCTTAAATTAATTAAATTTCTGGTTTAGGATTTTATTAATTAATTGACCAGAAAATTTAATTAATTGACTAAGAAGGGATTATAATTATTTTTCCAACCCTCTTTTACATGAGATAATACATTTACATACATGAAGGGGGAATACCCATTCGTATAGACCCTCAAATAAATACCCAATTCTGCGACTCAAAACATGATTTAGTAGACCAAGTAGTTGAAACTACTTTACAAGGACTCGATAGAACACTAGGACTCACTTAGTATGCTGATGATAAAATCCACCCTAGCTTTGGGGTGAGGCTGGAGGGAAATCAGAATATTCCTAATTAGCACTGCTAATTGGAATATTTGATTTTGTATAGTTTCGCCGACTATAGTTTATTAATAAATAAAAGTGAGAAAAAGGGGTCTAACTCACTTTAATAAAATAAAGTGTTTCCCTAGTAGATGCAACGTTATAACTTTAAGTGGTTTGAAGCCTACAGAGTATAAGGGTGAGGGAGGTCAAGAGGGCTCTAGGAGTTTCAGCCTATGAGGAGCAAGGGAGAGAGAGGGACTCACTGCTAGGTTTATATGGGCTGCTGTTATAAAGAGGGAGAGCCATCTCATTTGGCATTCTTGTTATTGATGATATTGTTTGAATTTTTATTCTCTTGAGCACGTTGTCAAAGTAGTCATTCTGTTGCTGACTGCTTAGTGCGTTGAGTGTCTCCTGGCCGAGATTCGCCCTTAGCTCCGGCACGAGTGCCTGCCGGTAAGGTTGTTTCTTCGCCTTTTAAGGAGATTTGGTTGTTGTTTCGCTGAGGAGCTGGCTTCTTTTGGTGACTGCGGTACTCGGGAGAGAGGACGTAGCCTAGCTTGGAGGTGTTCTCATTTTTGATTTTCTCAAGGAGTTTTGGGCTGGTATTCCGGAGAGGGCCGTTGATGTTGCTCAGGAGGTTTCTTGAGGAGTTTGTGGCTCCATTTCAGCTTATCTCTTTTGGCATCTACGCTGAGCCTTCCTGGGCAGCGTAATTCCTTGAGGAGGGTCTTCTTGGTGATTTTCGGAGGCTGTCCATTTTCGATACGGTTTCTGGGTTCTATCCAGGGTGGTGAGTTCAGGTGGTCTGCATATTTTCAGCTCATTCCGGCAAGGGGATCAGCCCCTAGTTTCCAGTCCATTCCAGCAGCAACAGTTTTACGGCAGTTTCCCAGCAGCTGGGACGCAGTTTCTTGTAGCAGCCATTTCCTATTCTTCTGAGAGAGTCCTTCACTTGCCTTGAGCAAGAATAGGTGCTATCAATCTGATTATCCATTGTATTTTATTATATTCTCAGATTAATAAAATGGCTTAGCATTCCCGACATTTTTATGTGTATTTGCTTTATGTTCTATTTCCGGCATTTTCTATATTGTTGTATGCTTGTATTGCTGTCTATTTCCCTTTCGAGATATTACAGTGGTATCAGAGCATAGATCTGGCTCAGCCTGTGGAGCTAGCAGTCTATGAGGCCGAGGGATAGACCCCACATCTGTTACAGGGGTAAGAGATACAGAGACGTTGAGCGTAGGTTGGAGAACACCTACGGCGAGGGGGACCGTGTTCGAGTGTTGGACACAGATCAGGAGCAGCCTGTGACAGATACTGAGCAGGAGCAGCCTGTGACAGATACAGAGCAGGAGCAGCCTGTGGTGGACGCAGAGCAGCGGGGTCCTATGGCAGACGAGGAGGATGCGAGGAGATTTAGAGATGCGTTCCTCCAACACATGCAGGATGTGTCACGGCAAATGGAGACGGTGGGACAGAGACTCACGGCGTTAGAGGTTAAGCAGCGGGAAACCCCAAGGGGTTTTCAGATCGGTGAGGGATCGGGCACATCCCACCATATGCCGGAGCGTGATGCTACCCCCATGATGGCATCGCATGCACCCACGCCATCCACTATGCCCATATTCCTAGCGGAGGACACAGGGGCAGGAGCACAGCGGGAGCCAGAGCCTGAGCCTGGCCAGATGGACGCCTACATTGCAGAGTACCTGGCACACGGGCCGGGGATCAGAGATCTTATCTCATTTAGAGATTATGTTCAGCTCCAGCGTGATGGTAGACCCCGTGATCATCACAGAGGGCACAGGCATCATCATGATGACCACCGCGCAGCTAGCAGATTTCATTTGCCCACGTTTGATGGCTCATCAAACAGTTCGACAAAGTCTTGGGTAGAAAAGTTGGACATCTATTTCCAGCTTAATCAGATGTCGCAGTCAGAGGCCATTAAGGTGGCAACATTACATCTGGATGGCGAGGCCCAGGACTGGTGGTTTCATGGGATGACTACACTCGGGCATTCTACAGTGGGGACATATGCCGAGTTTACCCGGAGGGTGATAGAGCGTTTTGACAGAAGGGATCCGGAGCAGCACTTTGTTGAGCTGACGAAGCTCAAGCAGACTGGGAGCCCAGAGACTTACATTTCAGATTTCTTGAGGGTTTCAGTGATGGTGCCAGATCTATCCGCAACTCGGATGGTCTACATGTTTGTGGAGGGGTTAGCAGAGCCACTTCGTGGCCTAGTCAGGTCGACTAGACCAGCTACACTTCAGGATGCCATCAGCAGGACCCGAGATTTACAGGATGTCTTACCCAGGACTCGGACACTGTAAATTTTTGTAGATGTTCTATGCTAGGAGCAATTTTACTTTTCTCACAGCAATCATACAAATAGTTAAGCAAACTGCAGATAGAACATATAGGTGGATCTTACAGAAGACAAATCAGAAACAGGAAAAATGTGGTGGTTCGTTACGGCGGTCAACAGGATGCTTCAACCAGCAAAGTCTCCTTGGTCAGCCAACCCAGCATGTGTCACAACGGTCCTCCAATCAGTAAACGAGTCAACCCAAGTCAACTCCAAAAAAGTCAACGCTATCCTGAAAAAGTCAACGCAGGGCAGCAAGCTAAAAGTCAACGCAGCAGCAGATTGGTCAACCCTTTGACCTCGATTTCTGTGCCAAATAGTACGGCCATCCAAAATCGAACTTCCCACAAGTTTTCAGCCCAATCGGACCATGCGTTGACCAAAGTCAACGCTGGTCAAACTTTCTGCAAAACCCTAACTGCAGAAAATCGTCCTTCAACTCAGTCGTACTGTTTTTGTCCTTCTTCTCCTTCACACGTGTGGCTGAACTCGTCCTCCAAGGAGCTCGTCCTAAATCAGATGAGAGAAGATGTTGTGAGTTGTGTTGTGATGAAATGCTCTCCAACTTTGCCTGTATTTATATCCATCATTGGGGCGTGTGACACATCTGCTGGGGGCGTGCAACCTTAAGGCCGACTTGCACATATAATTTATTAAGAATAATAAATTCAAAATAAATGTTCTGCTCATCGGATTAAGACATATTATATATGGATTTTACACCTCTCCGAAAGAGGATCCCAACAAAAATATTAGCCTCTTAATCTGAGCATCATAACATGGAGTTTGGACCTAGTTGTCCAAATTTACCGTACACCTTAATTCCCTAGAGACAGTTTCTTCAAACTCAAGGGGAAGGACACGAGACTTCCCTCCTATGGGGAACTTGACGAGTAATGATGATGATGAGGCCCTGAGGGAGCTGAAGAAGAAGCGGTTGTGCTTCAACTTGCCAGGAGCCATGGGCGCCGGGACATAGATGTGCTGCAGGGAAAGCACATTTCATTGAGGTCTTCTCCGAGAGCAGCGGGGAAGATGATGAGGAGGATGATGTGGAGGCAGGAGATAGTTGTGCAGTGCAGGGTACCTTACCACCTCCACCACCAGCAGCAGGTGGTGTGTCATTTGCACCTACTGGAGGAGCTCTAGCAGCATTGCGGGGAGTTCCCAAGTACTTGACGCTGCGCGTATGAGGGACAGTGCGTGGCCAGCGAGTCTCAGTCTTGGTCGACAGTGGGGCAACCCACAATTTCATCGATGCACAGATGGTTGAGCGGAGAGGTATACAGACTGAGAGTTTTGATGGATTTTCGGTTTTGGTCCCAGGAGATCAGACCATGGTGTGTGCTTGATATGTTCCCGAGTTATCAGTGACGATGGGCACCTATACATTGACAGACCATTTTTTTGTGGTCGATATTCCGGACACCAACATGATACTGGGTGCTCAGTGGCTTATTACTCTAGGGAAGGTCACGACTGATTGGAAGGCCCTAGAGATGGAGTGGGATGATCCCAAGACAGGGAGGCATGAGAAGATACGGGGACAGCACACATACCCGCCTCAGACTGTTTCGACACATCGGATGGAGGCAACCTTCCGTAAGGGAGACATAGAGTGGGCAGTAGAGCTGAGGGCTTCGGAGGCAGCAACTACAAGACAGGCAGTGCATCCGGAGGTACAGACCATCCTTGACAGGTATGCCATAGTATTCGGGGATATTCCGCCAGGGCAGCCACTAGATCGGGGGTTTGAGCATACCATTGAGCTGGAGCAGGGTATACAGGCAGTGATCACCACACCTTATAGGCATCCCAAGGCCTATCGAGATGAGATTGAGCGAGCTGTTCAGGAGTTGTTGGCCCTTGGGCACATTCGGCCGAGCACGAGTCCTTTTGCTTCTTCTGTGGTGTTGGTGAAGAAGAAGGACAACACATTGCTGATGTGCATTGATTACAGGGCTCTGAACAAGAGGACCCTGAAGAACAGGTACCCCATTCCCAGGATCGATGAGTTGATGGATGAGTTGTGGGGAGCACGCTTCTTCTCAAAGATTGATTTGAGATCTGGGTACCATCAGATTCGCGTGAGGGAACAGGACATTCCCAAGACCGCCTTCAGGTGTCATTATGGGCACTTCGAGTTTCTGGTTATGCCTTTTGGGCTGACCAATGCACCCGCTACCTTTCAGTCGTGCATGAACCATATCTTCAAGGGTCATCTGAGGAAGTTTGTGCTGGTCTTCTTCGATGACATACTCATCTATAGCAGGACGTGGGAGGAGCATCTCCAACATATTGAGACAGTATTGCGCATCTTGGAGGAGCAACAGTTCTATGCCAAGCTCTCCAAATGTGAGTTTGGATTGACGGAGATGTTGTACTTGGGACATATTATAGGAGTGGACGGGGTGAGAGTCCACGAGGAGAAGATCAGGGCCATCAGAGATTGGCCAGAGCCGAGGAACGTGACTGAGCTTCGAGGATTTATTGGCATTTGCACTTACTACAGGAAGTTCGTCAAGGGTTTCTCACAGCTTGCTGCACCCCTCACAGATTTGACGAGGAAGGGGGCATTCAGTTGGTCAGATACAGCACAGCAAGCCTTTGATAGGCTCAAGGAGGTGATGAGTAGCTGCCTCGTGTTTGCATTGCCGGATTTCACACAGCCATTTGTCTTGGAGTGCGATGCGTCAGGAGAGGGGATTGGCGCAGTTTTGATGCAGGGTGGTCATCCTATAGCTTTTGAGAGCCGGAAGCTCCTTCCGCATGAGAGGTTGTATTCCATATACGACAAGGAGATGTTGGCCATCATGCATGCATTGGCCAAGTACCGGCAGTATTTAGTGGGCAGTCGATTCAGGGTGAGATCAGATCACAACAGCCTCAGGTACTTTCTGGAGCAGAAGCAGTTGCAGGAGAGGCAGCAGAAGTGGATCAGTAAGATCCAAGCCTATGACTTTGACATTGAGTACGTCAAAGGCAAGAATAACATGGTAGCAGATGCCCTTTCACGTAGACCGGCCACGTTATCTCTTATGAGCTTGGACGCTGATTGGAGGGCTCGACTGTTGGTGGAGTACTCCAAGGACAGGTTTGCATGTGAGGTGTTGGATGGGCAGGTAGCAGATGACAGGTACAGGGTGGTCGAGGAGATTATCTATTACAGGGACAGGATCTTCTTGACTGAGGGGTCTCAGCTTAAGAAGAAGATACTCCATGCTTCACACGATTCTCCATTGGCGGGCCATTAGGGGTTCACCAAGACCTACAGGGCCATCAGGGAGAGGTTCTCATGGAAGGGCCTCAAGGAGGACGTACTCCAGTATGTCAGGGAGTGCCATATTTGTCAGAGGAACAAGGGAGAGATGAGCCATCCCGCAGGGTTGTTTCAGCCTCTTCCCATTCCAGAGAGGAAATGGGAGAGCATATCGATGGACTTCATCACAGGGTTGCCCATGGTGCAGGGCAAGGACTGCATCTTTGTTGCCGTTGACCGACTGACAAAGTATGCGCACTTTTTCGTCGTATCCGCGCACTACACAGCAGCACAGGTGGCAAAGCTGTTCTTCAGGGAGATTTTCAGATTACATGGTCTACCTAAGACCATTATCAGTGACAGGGACAGCTGCTTCATGGGCGGATTCTGGCAGGAGCTTTTTCGGCTAGTGGGGACTGAGTTGACACCGAGCACTAGTTATCACCCACAGACGGATGGACAGACAGAGATAGTTAACAAGTGGCTGGAAGGCTACTTGCGTAACTATGTCAGTGGGCAGCAGCGAGCATGGCTGAAGTGGCTGCATCTGGGAGAGTATTGCTACAACACGACACATCACATGTCTATTGGTATGTCACCATTCTATGCTTTGTATGGGTATCATCCTTTGTCTTTTGCAGACGTGATGTTTGGTGCTAGCAAGGCTCCAAGAGCCAAGATCTGGATCCAAGAGAGCCAGGATATCCTTCGAGCTCTCAAGGATAACATGGCCACAGCACAGAATCAGCAGAAGCTGTATGCTGATAAAGGTTGGGTGGAGAGACATTTTGAGGTAGGAGACTTGGTCTACCTACGATTACAGCCATACCGACAGTCGACACTTAAGCAGAAGGGGGCCGAAAAGCTCAAGCCCCGCTTTTATGGGTCGTACAGGGTGATACGCAGGATTGGGGAGGTCGCATATGAGTTAGAGCTGCCACAAGGCAGCAAGATTCATAACATTTTTCACGTATCATGCCTGAAAAAGGCGTTGGGACAGCAGGTGACAGTCACGGATGAGCTACCACCCACGGATGATGAGGGGCATTTGGTGTTGCAGCCAGAGGCTATTATTGATACCAGGGAGAGGCAGCTGCGGAGCAGGATGGTCCGAGAATTCTTGGTGAGGTGGAAGAATTTGCTGGATGAGGATGCCACATGGGAGAATGAGAAGATTTTGCAGCATCCATCACTTCAGTTGCTTGAGGACAAGCAACATTCTGCCGGGGGAGACTGTAATATTCCTAATTAGCACCGCTAATTGGAATATTTGATTTTTGTATAGTTTTGCCAACTATAGTTTATTAATAATTAAAAGTGAGAAAAGGGGTCTAACTCACTTAAACAAAATAAAGTGTTTCCCTAGTAGATGCAACGTTATAACTTAAGGGGGAGCCTTGGGGGTCCACACCACATATGAGGGGAGGCCCACGTAGCCTCTAGGAGCTTCTGCGCAGTCTTATGAGGAGCACGTGGGAGAGAGAGGGACCACGTTAGGGTTTTTGAGGAGGGCCAGCGTTATAAAAGGAGGGAGAGCCATCTCATTTGGCATTCTCATATTGATGATATTGAGCTAGACTTTTGTCTTCTTGAGCACGCTGGCTGTTTAGCTTGTCTGCAACACTGTTTAGTGCGTTGAGTGTCTCCGGTCGGAGATCTCGCCCTTAGCCCCGGGGGACTTCGAGTGCCTGCTCGGGTAAGGTTGTTTTTTTAGTCTTTTGCGGGAGATTTGGTTGTTGTTTGGCGGAGGAGCTGGGCTTCTTTTGGTGATTGCGCAGTCCCTGGGAGAGAGGACGCAGTTCCAGTTGGAGGTGTTCTGTTACGGGGATTTTCTGCAGGAGTTTCAGTTGGTATTCAGAGGAGAGGGTCAGTATTGCCGGTAGGAGGTTTCTTGAGGAGTTTGTGGCTCCGTTTCAGCTTATCTCTTTTGGCATCTGCGCTGAGCCTTCCTGGGCAGTGTAATTCCTTGAGGAGGGTCTTCTTGGTGATTTTCGGAGGCTGTCCATTTTCGATACGGTTTCTGGGTTCTATCCGGGGTGGTGAGTTCAGGTGGTCTGCAGATTTTCAGCTCATTCCGTGAAGGGGATCAGCCCCTAGTTTCCAGTCCATTCCAGCAGCAGCAGTTTTACGACAGTTTCCCAGCAGCTGGGACACAGTTTCTTGTAGTAGCCATTTCCTATTCTTCTGAGAGAGTCCTTCACTTGCCTTGAGCAAGAATAGGTGCTATCACTCTGATTATCCATTGTATTTCATTATATTCTCAGATTAATAAAATGGCTTAGCATTCCCGGCATTTTTATGTGTATTTGCTTTATGTTCTATTTCCGGCATTTTCTATATTGTTGTATGCTTGTATTGCCTGTCTACTTCCCTTTCGGGATATTACAAAAACTCTGCCGATCACTTTCGTGAATCAGTGAGACAAAAAACCTCCTAGGATGGAAGTCATCAACAACATACTAGGCTTACCTAGGTTGTTACATACATGGACGGTCTTACTTAGATCATTTACATCATAAAATGCAGAATGGGTTTACATCACATAAAAACTGTCGATCGGCGATGAAATCTGGATGACACGAGCCTCGAACATGATAAGTCCCATTTGAAAAAATGGGGGTGTATTGCTATGGGGTCATTGACAAAATGTGGTCAACACTTACAACCATAGAAATGCCAAAGGTACCGATACTCTCATTGAGCTTGTTACGAATTTGATCTTGAGTCTTTGGATTTGGGATCATGCGCTCAATGCATTTATACAATCCCCCTAGTACCTCCCCATTTGCCTCAAAATTTGTAGTGTAATGGTACCTTCAAAGTCCATAAAACAAAATAGTATTCATCAACCAATTTGGAATGTTTGTTAAAGCTTTTCTAATTAGTAATGAATGACAAAAGTTAAAAGTTAAAACTTATAAGCATTGAAATCCAAAATTACATACCTTGGATTTAAGTAGTAGCCAACTGCATGTAAAGGTCTATGGAGTTGTTTGTTCTGTAATATCCCAAAATCTGATTGCAGCAATACATGAACATAAAAATGTAAAACTCTGCAAATATGAACATGACATAAGAGGGATCAATTTACAACCATCGTTTTATTAATATATCAGCAGAAATATACAACAAGATCATGAGGGACAAGCCACTCAAGCAATGGGAACAAGTCTCCAATAAACAAAACAATCAGCACATGAGCTGCTGCAACTATATAGAATGCCAGAGAGTAGTGATAGCGTTGTCTATAATAATGTAGCTACTGCTAAATACATATATAAATGGAATGTGGCTGATAGAAACAAAGAAATGCCCAACAATGAAGATTTGGGCTCTAATACAAGATTTCTAGCCAACCCGGAAAGGATTGCTAAAAATACCAAGAAACATACAATGTGACAAATAATCGTGGGGTTAATGTGCCACTGCAAACTAGATCTGATATGAAATGAGACTATGAAAGATATGGAATAATGATGTCCTCCTCCAATGGTATTTCTAACTAGAATGTTGATCCCTCTACTCAGAAATAGACCCTCCCGATGAGCTCAATGAACCCTCCCAACAAATGCCTCCAAAAATAACGCAGTTCAGGATGGTGATGGCTCTGTGACAGATAGAATATGGTTTGCATGATGCCAAAGATGTAAAATTATGCCCGGGAGTCCTCCTTGCTGATCCTCCAATGAATAGACAACCTCTCCACTAAAAACAAGCCCAGAAATGACTCTAAGTGATCCTCCTTTGTTGCACCCTGCAACAAAACCCAGCTCTAAAAAAAAACTGTGTCATAGCTGAAGGAGATAGCTTGGAAAAAATTCCAAAATGAGGAAATGTAGCCCAAAGAACCTCTCCTTCCCTGAGGATGAGGTAGGGATTCCCGACCAGGAACACCCTTGTGCTAAACAGCACTGCAACCCTGCTAAACAGCAAGAGGAAGAAAAGTCTAAAAAGAACAATATCAAATGATAATATAAAATATGAATAACAAAAGCTCCCATCCTCTCCATATATAGCAAGTGAATCTCTCCACATTGGGTCCCATCCATATTTTCCACCAAGCTCATGCAAGTTGTCCTCCACTAAAACTGCATTGTACATCAAGGAGATTCACTGTATCTAGACAACGCTGTTGACTTGGTCAAAGTTGACTAAATCAACATGATCCAATCCCTATTCACACCCAAAGGTGCTTAATCCAGCTACTTATTGTTCCTCCTTTCACATTAGGAGTGTCATTATTCCTTCTAAAGGGGCTTATGGGCCTCCTTACCCATTTATTCACCTACCTAGTGATAAAACCAACTATAATATTCCATTTAGATGAAGGCTTAGCTTTTGGAATATTATAGTCCTCCCCTCCAAAATGTTGCTTGTCCTCAAGAAACTTATAGGGAGAGAAAAATTCTTCCCCTCCTCCTCTTGTGGCCTCCTCATCAATAGTTCCCACCATAGCTTGACATAGTCTGCCATACATCTGCCCTCCAATGATTCCTCCCAAGCATGCAAAACCAAATGGCTCACATCATAAAAAGGTGGAAGGTGTAAGTGGGAACCTTCTTGATGTCCAATGGACTCCTCAATATAGGAGTTATGACAAGCATATGGGATCTCATGACCAATGAGAGACTCCCAAACCCATGCTATCATCCAAATGAAATGAGCCATTCTAGGTAGCTCATCAAAACAATTCTCAACCCCCGTGTATGCAATGTGTTGGGGTTGCATGGAGAGATTAGATTTTTCCACTCAAGTTGTTTCTCTCTCCATTTATGGTAAGTATGGGGTTGTTTATGATTTTGGGCTGAAATGACATGGCCTCCAAGAATGGCCCAAGTTACCCCACTAAAAAATTTAGCCATGAAGTGCCTCCTCCAAGAACTCAATTTCTTCAAATGGCTCCTCCCACATGAAGAAAAGAGATGTGATGTGGAAATCATGGTTTTCCCATTATTTCTCCTGAAACATACAACATGTAAATTAGGGAGAATAATACTCCCAATGGGCATCTCCAACTCATCTTGCACTCTCCAAACAAAGCTCCCCATGAATATAAGAATATCAGCAATACATGGGAGGAAAAACCAATGAAAACAAGTTGCCATATGACAACCAGAGAGTGGATCATAGTTCCACACATGGAACCAGTGCAGTGCATCCCTTGCCTTCCTTAAAACAAAGAATAAGAGGTGCCCTTCCAACCAATTTTTTGCTGCCACAATCATCCCATAAGATGGAATCATGAATGTAAAATGTGGTGTCAATGGTGCACACCAAGAATCATGTGGCTTCCCCCACAAACCACCGATAAAATGGCCAAATTCTATGCTGCAAATGGCCTTAAGTACATTAAAATACAATATACAAGAATTAAATATCCTCCTTGGTACAATGCTACTCACAAAAGGTAAAGGAATGCAAATCATAGTGCATAAGTGTACATCCTCTACTATGTACCTTGGTCATTGAGCTGAAATGGCTCAACCGAAAGTTATCCCTTACTCTCAATGAGTAGGGAAGTGGTTTTGACATCCTCTCTATCACCATATGGGCTATCCATCTCTCCATATGCTGAAATATGTCTTGCTGGATGCCCTCCCAAGTGAACTCCTCTATCAAAGAATGATATGCATCAAAGTGCATGGAAAATAAGTCCTCATGTGCTAAATGTAGCAGCTTCTCCTTGAGCTCAGAAAATCTAGTCAAGAAGACTCTGCCATAAGAATAGATGACCACATCATCCATCATATACTTATCATCTCCATCCAGGTCATCAAGAATCATGCAAGCACCAAGATCCTTGGAGTACTCTACCAAGAGTTGAGACCTCCAATATGGATCAATCCTCCTAGAGAGAGCGCTGGTGATATGGAATGTGAAGCTCTCCTCATGCTTCTGTATACTCCTTTGACATCCCTCATGCCAAAGTCATCCTCCAAATTACTACCATGCCCATCATGCAGCTGTTCATGCTCAAATAGAAGTGGTGACTTTTGGAAGTTGGCTTCCCATGAGAAGCTATCCTCCAAAAAGAACCTCTTGATCTTAGCTAAGGTAGGCATGAGTGGCCTCCATCTACTCCAATGTATGGAGGATTCCTTCCTCAAGGGAAGTACCCTTTGTTTCTCCAAATCCATGGAGCAACTCCCTTGCACCATGAAGGTGCCATCCTCCATCATTGCAGCAACTTCTGTCAGCGCAGTATATGTAGTGAGAGTGGGTAATGTAGAAAATGAAAGAGTTCCTCTCTCCTCCTTGAGTATTTCCCAAAATCTCTGCGATGTACTAGACTCCTCCAAAGTATTCACCTCTCCGGAATCTAAGAGTGATGCACTAAATGATTAAATGTCTCCCACCATCTCTAGATCTGGTGGCCTCCCAGATGGAATGCCCCCATATAGTGAGACATCAAAATCTGAAGTGGACTGTATATATGTGTGGACTGATTTTTCCCTCTCTTCACTGTGCAATACAGTCTCCTTATTTTGTGCAGAAACCTCCCGGAATAGATAAGGGTGAATGCTCATCATCCCTTGATGTTGATCCTTCCTCTCTTCTCCTTCCATCTACCAAGATTCACAACCCAAAACAACTGATGCATATTTCTCCGAAATTGTGGTTTGGCTCCCACATGTTGGATCATTTGGAAATCCTTGCAAAGACACAAGGGCTCCTCCAATGGAAGTAATGGCTCCCTTCCCGTCTCCATGTGTTGATGGATCTTCTCCCAATGGTACAACATTGTTAGCTCTTCTCTTCTCATCCTCTTCATCAATATGTGAGATTGCCTCATCATCAATGAGAGACCCTTGATCTTGGTCTTCCCTTGAAGGAGGTTTCTCCATGTCTTCACCAATAGAAGAGGGTTCTTCAAAATATGGGGATCTTTCCCTTGGCAAGGTACCATGCATGTTTTTATCCCCTTCATCAGAAATATGGAGTGGATTTGGCAAGATAGATCTCTCCAACTCATGCAAAGGTTTTAATTTTTTGGGTTCCACAAGAGATGTTTTACAATGTTTAATGTCAAATCTTCTCACCAATTCCTTAGTGAACCCAGCATAAGTGTTTACATTTTCCTAAAATAAATAAGAACTATTAAACCACCAATTATGTGCCATACCTTTGAGGTGCAGCACTGCTACTCTAATGGCATCCTTTTTTGAAACTTGGTGTAGTTGGAAATAGGAATCTAGCTCCTCCACCCAAGCCTCGGCTATGCACTTTGCTAATCCATCAAAGTTAGATAGAAAAATTATACCTCTCTTGCTTCTATTATGGCTACTGGATCTTATGTCTTCCTTGAGTTGGGAAAACCCTTGGAATTCTAAATGCTCTTTGAATCTCGATGATTGAGACTCATACTCCTGAAGATAGACACTCAAGGTCTCCTCCCTTGGTGCATCTCCTTCCTCCGTCCTTCTTGCAGTGAATGTGGTAAATATACTACGTTGTGGATCTACATGTGTGGCTGAATGGTCACACCTATCATGTGAATAGCTAGGGCTTGCTTCACTTTCAAACCCTCTCAGGAATTTCCTACACTTCCCCCCTTTTATCTCCTTGAGATCTTCTTTGATATTTTTCATAGCTTGGAAAAGAAGCAGGGAGACCCTCTCTTCCTTAATTTCTCCAAATAATGGATTCATGCTTTTGTTTCTTCTGTGAATCTTCTCATTTCTATGAGAAGCCTCTCCTCCTAATGGCATAATGTCTTGGATGCACAAGCTAAGCCAAGATTATGCTTCGATACCACTATAATATCCCAAAATGGATTGCAGCAATACATGAACATAAAAATGTAAAAATATGCAAATATAAACATGACATAAGAGGGTCCATGTAAAGCCATAATTTTATTAAAACATCAGCAGAAATATACAACAATATCATGAGGGACAAGCCACTCAAGTAATGGAACAACTCTCCAATGAACAAAACAATCAGCACATGAGCTGCTGCAACTGTATAGAATGCCGGAGAGAAGTGACAATGCTATCTATAATGGGGTAGATACTATTGAATACATATATAAATGGAATGTGGCTGATAAAAACAAAGAAATGACCAGCAATGAAGATGTGGGCTCTAATACAAGATTTCTAGCTAACCCGGAAAGGATTGCTAGAAATACCAAGAAACATACAATGTGACAAATAACCCTGGGGTTAATGTGCCACTGCAAACTGGATCTGATATAAAATGAGGCTATTAAATATCTGAAATAATGATGTCCTCCTCCAATGATATTTCTAATTAGAAGGTTGATCCCTCTACTCAGAAATAGACCCTCCTAATGAGCTCAATGAACCCTCCCAGCAAATGCCTCCAAAAATAACGCAGTTCAGGATGGTGACTGTGCTGTGAGGGATAGCAGATGGTTGGCCTGATGCCAAAGATGTCAAATTATTCCCGGAATTCCTCCTTTCTGATCCTCCAATGAATAGACAACCTCTCCACTGAAAAACAAACCCAGAAATGTCTCTAAGAGATCCTCCTTTTCTGCACCCCGCAACACAACCCAGATCTAAACAGAAACTGCGTTGTAGCTGAAGGAGGTGGCTTGGCCAAAATTTTGGAATGAGGAAATGTAGCCCAAATAACCTCTCCTTCCCTGAGGATGAGGTAGGGATTCCCAACCAGGAACACCCTTATGCTAAACAGCACTGCAACCCTGCTAAACAGTAATAGGAAGAAAAGTCTTAAAAGACCAATAGCAAATGATAATCTAAAACATGAATAACAAAGGCTCCCATCCTCTCCATATATAGCAAGTGAACCTCTCCACATTGGGTCCCATCCATATTTGCCACCAAGCTCATGCAAGTCGTCCTCCACTAAAACTGCATTTTACATCAAGGAGACTCACTGTATCTAGACAAGTTTTTTGACTGGGTCAAAGTTGACTGAATCAACATGATCTAATCCCTGTTCACACCCAAAGGTTCTTAATCCAGCTGCTTATTGTTCCTCCTTTCAAATTAGGAGTGTTATTATTCCTTCTAAAGGGGCTTATGGGCCTCCATACCCATTTATTCACCTACCTAGTGATAAAACCAACTAGAATATTCCATTTAGGTGAAGGCTAAACTTTTGGAATATCATAGAAATTTTGTAAAGGTGTTCTGGAAATGCGGAAAGAAAGGGAACTATAAAAAGGACTGTAGATCTAAAGCTCCTGAGAAAGGAAATGGATCTGATGACGCTCCTTCTGCAGAGGAAAAAACCACCTCGGATAAAGGTGGGGATGTGTATTTGGCTTCTTCTTCAAATACACATGTAGATCATGAGTCACGGTTGATTGAATCGAGTGCATCCTTTCACTTCACTCCCCATAGGGAGTGGTTCTACAAGTATGAGAAATATGATGGCAATGATGTCTTCTTAGGGGATGATAGGAAGGCCAGAATCATTGGAAGTGGAAAATTCAAGCTAAAGCTGCAAGGTGGAAGGATTACAACACTTCCTGGTGTTCTACACATTCTTTCATTGGCCAGAAATTTGATTTCTGTAAGAAAGATGGATGATGCAGGTGTAAAAAGAGTGTTCGAAAAAGATACCTGTAAGATGGTTCGAGGAGAACTGGTATTTATGCGGGGAGTTCAGATTGGAACTTTGTACAAGCTTCAAGATAGAATTTTTATTGATGGGTGCAACATTTCTATGGTTCCTGAAAGTGGAGTGGAAAGCCTAGTGTTCTCTGGAGAAAAGACCATACTATGGCATCAAAGGCTTGGACATTTTGGAGAGAAGGGCCTTCAGATACTGCATGGAAATGGTATGGTAAAAGGTATGTCTAATTTCTCTCTGGATTTCGATTTCTGTGAACATTGTGTATATGGGAAGCAGAATAGGGTGAGTTTTCCTTCTGGTGCTAAGAGGGTGAACAAGATATTAGAGCTTGTGCATAGTGACATGTTTGGATCTGTGTCAGTTCCATCACTAGCTAATTATGTGTATTATGTTTCATTCATAGATGACTTCTCAAGGAATACATGGATATATTTCTTAAAGAATAAATCTAAAGTCTTTGACAGATTTAAAGAATTTAAGGCTCTGGTGGAAAACTAGACAAAGAAGAAGATAAAGGTGCTAAGGACAGATAATGGTGGGGAGTTCTGCAAGAAGGAATTTGAATAGTTCTGTAAGAAGTGTGGTATAGCACGGCAGAAGACTACTCATACACACCTCAGAAAAACGGAGTTGCAAAAAGAATGTATAGAACGTTGATGGAAAAGGCAAGAAGCATGCTCAATGGTACCGGGTTAGGACAAGAATTATGGGCAGAGGCAATGGAGACTGCATGTTACCTAGTTAACAGATCACCTTCATTAGTGTTGGAGGAAAAGACTCTAAATGAGGCATGGACTGGTAAGAAACCATATCTTTCACATCTGAGGGTATTTAGATGTGATGCATATGTACATGTTCCAAAAAAGAAAAGGACCAAGATGGATAATAAATATAAAAGGTGCATATTTATTTGGTATAAGGATGGTTTAAAGGGTTACAAGCTTTGGAACCCAGAAACAAGGAAGGTTGTGTATAGTCGAGATGTGGTGTTTAGAGAGGTGAAAGATGTTGTTAAACATGAATTCCTACCAAAGGAGCTTGAGAAGATAGATTTTGAGCTAAAGGAGGATGAATCAGACTCTACAACAGAAGAAGACTCAGAAGAGGAAGAGCCACAAACTCCAGCTGTGAGAATATCAGTTCGACAAAGAAGACAGCTAGAAAGGTATAGTCCATCTACTTTCTATTCAAATTTTTCTTTAACTATAACTGATGATGATCCCAGAACCGTCACGGAGGCAGTAGATTCAGAGGATGGAAAACTCTGGAAGGAGGCCATGGTTGATGAAATGGCATCCTTGCATAAAATTGAGGCATGGGATCTAGTGGAGTTGTCGGCTGGAAGGAAGCCCATCAGGAGAAAATGGTTGTTTAAGAATAAGATGAATGTAGAAGGCAAGGTGGCTGAAATAGAAAGCTCAGTTGGTAGCTAAATTTTATTACCAGATGTCAGGAATTTATTTTGGTGATATTTTTTCTCTTGTTGCCAAAGTTACTTCTATTATATTACTGTTATATGTTGTTGTTTCATTTGATTTTGAGGTATAAAAAATTGATGTGAAGACATAATTTCTTCACAGGGATCTAGAAGAGGAGATATACATGAAACAACCTGAAGGCTTTATGGTGAAGGGGAAGAAAGAACTGGTATGCAGGTTAAAGAAGTCTCTGTATGGGTTAAAACAGTCACCAAGGATGTGGTATTAGAAATTTGATACATATATAAGGGGACTTGGTTTCACCAAAAGCAAGGAGGATCAATGTGTTTATTTTAAATTAATTGGTGACTGTGTTATATATTTGGTCTTGTATGTGGATGATATGTTGTTGGTTGGAAATGACAAAGAAATTATCCAAGATTTGAATACCCAACTGTTCTCCAAATTCGACATGAAGGATCTTGGTGCTGCAAACTATATTTTGGGCATGGAAATTAAGAGAGATCGAGAAAAGAGGAAGCTCTGGTTAAACCAGAGGAATTATGTCGAGACTATATTGCATAGGTTCAATATGCAGGATAGTAAACTAGTGAATTTTCCTATTCCTGTAGGTGTAAAGTTGTCTGCTGAACAGTGTCCCAAGACACAAGAATAAGATGAGGATATGTCCCGTGTTCCATATGCAAGTGCAGTGGGTAGCCTAATGTATGCAACGGTCTATACTAGACCAGACATTTCACATGCAGTGGGAATATTGAGCAAGTTTATGTCATACCCAGGGAAGGAGCATTGGACAACAGTGAAGCGGGTTTTCAGATATTTGTGTGGCACTAGTGATTATGGCTTGTGTTACCAAGGAAGACTAGGATTGGAAAGAGTGTTGGAAATTCATGGTTTTGTTGATGCAGATTGGGTTGGATATCTGGACCACAGAAGATCTACAAGTGGGTATGTGTTTAGCCTATTTGGAGGTGCAGTCAGTTAGATGAGTAAAAGACAGTCTGTAGTGGCTCTTTCAACTATAGAGGCATAATACATGGCAGGCACTCATGTAAGAAAGGAAGCAGTTTGGTTACAAATATTGTGTTCAAGTATGGGGCTGGTGCAACGAGCTATAAGGATAGACTGTGATAGCCAAAGTGAAATTATCTTGGCTAAGAACCCTGCATATCATTTAAAGACAAAGCACATTGATGTTCAATATCACTTTGTGAGAGATACGGTTGAGGATAAAAGGGTGTCGTTGGTAAAGGTGGACACTTTGAAGAATGCTTCAGATGCATTGATGACTTCTGTGAGCACTCAGAAGTTCTCTTGGTGTATAGAAACAATGGGTGTTGTAGAGTTGGAATGATTATTAAGCTCTCCTATGGCCCCTTGTGGAAAGAAAACAATAAGTGGGAGAATGTTGGGCATGTGTTATATTCTTTCCATGATTTTTCTCACGACGGGTGCAGCGAGGGGGTCATGGGGGGGTGGTAGCCCCCCCTATCAGGGTCTAGGGCAGCGCCCCGGGAAAAAAAAAAAATTGGTGCACGAACCCACCCATGGTTTTGTGCATGGGTTTTCACATGGTTTTGGAGGACGATGGTTTTCGGCCCCTGGTATTTTGTAGATCTGATCAAGGAAAATATGATTATGTTCTAATCCAGGGTTAATGGATTAGGGTTTATGTATGCTTTGGCATGTATATATATGTGCTGTAACACTGAAAGGAATATAATGAAAAATCAAGCTAGTCGTCCTAATTCGGGATCCAAGGGAAAATCTCTGTGTATATCTATTTTATGTTTTATACTCTCCCTATTTTTTATTTTCTATTTTTAAGATTTGTTTGTAGATAATTTTTGTATAGGGTTTAAACCTACAACACTGCCATACATAAAATTGACCAATACTTATCCAATTTATTGTCTCCAGACAGCCTGCCTTGCTTGTGTAATCCCTGATGAATGCAATCCCTAAAAGATAGGAATTTTGGCCTTCCTTGACTGCGCAAGTATCATGGGCACTCCAATGGGTGTTTGGTTGCATGGGTGCAACCCAATAATCCTACAACTAATAGTAAACTTCCCTTTCACCTAGATCTCAACTGGGTCTCCATTGGATCTGACATGCATGCAACTAATAATAGTAAATCCTCAGTTGCATGCGAGATCAATGATTGTGAATTAATTAATATTTAATTCACTTGATCTCTCACTAGTGTATCTAACAGTTACAACTAGCACAACTGAGTTTAACTCGCTTAACTAAATTAAACTGGTTACAACTTGCATTAACTAATGCATCACTGCACCTCAAACTTTGTTACAACTAAAATTACTCTTCATGCCTCACCAAATACCTCTAACTCGAAATCCATGAGCTAACTAAGTTTATCACTCTCATTTAAATATTACAAGTTATTTTTTAGAGTAGATTACATTTTATTGTCCATCTTAATAAAGGGATAACTAAATAGTCATGCACCAAAAATAACCCTATGGGTCCCACCCTAGTGTAGGTGCTTAATGCACTAGGCATGGGTGCTGAAATTTTCTTGTTGAATCTCAACATAAAATATATTTTTTAAAATTTTCAAGCAAATTACCTATTCCATCTCTACTTATCATCCTAGTTGCAGATTTATTAATTCTAGTCATGACAAGGTATCTTGGATTTTTCCCAGTTCTAGCCTTTACTCTTGAAATATGCGTACCTATTTCACATATGTCTCTAAATCAAATATGATAAGCATCTCCTTTTCCCATTAAATTGAGGAGATCAATCCACTCATATCTAATAGATTTCAGCAAAAGAGCTTTCAAAGTTTCATTATCTAGATTATGCAGCATAGCCCTTTTAACATTATAAGAAAAATTTTCAACCAAATATTCAAGATTTTCATCCTCTTTTGCATCATCTTAAAGACTTCATCTTTAAGGTTATGGGGTAAACAATAATATTTATATTTGTCTAAGAACACATTTTTCATTTCTTCCCATGTTCTGATAGTATGTGTTCCTAATCACATAAACCATTTAAGTGTTCTATCTTTAATAGTGGATGCAAACAATTTTAATTTTTTAGAATCAAGCAAGTAGTCATAAGATCTACACAAGACTTCAAACTCAGAAAGAAATGTTTCAAGATCCTCATGCCTTAATCCATGGAAATTATGGAGGATAGAGGGTGAGATATTCTTCATTGTTGTTGTGGTATCATCATAAAATATGGGAAATCCAAAAGTTTATGGTTCTCCTCTACCACCTCTTATCCCTCTTCATCCACCTCCTCTATTTCCTCCTCTACCTCTTCCACCTCTAATCCTAAGTTCATCATTCACATTATGTACTTCTCCTTCTCCTTCCCCCACCATTGTAGATTCTTCATAGCTAATATAGGGTTCTATGTTTGGATTTTCTAACTCTTCATTTTGTTCTTCTACTAATGGAATATCAAAATAAGTTTCTTCTTGTTTTTCACTAGGTACTTCTAGTTCTTGTCCTAGAAGTTGTTCTCCAATTGAAGAAAGAAAAAACACTCCTTTTTTTGGGGATGTAGGTTCTTCAACTACAACTTCGATAGAGGAGGTTGGTGAATTTCTAAGTTGGATTTCACATCTAAGGACCTCAAGAAGTCTATGTTTGCCTGCCAATGATGGAATGCAAGTATCAATGGATGGTGTGGCACTACGAGGTCTAGGTGGAATCAGTGGTGATGTTGGAATTGAGATTCTACCTCTACTTATATATATACCCCTAGAATCTCTTTCACTATGCATAAATATTTTTTATCATTTTCAATGTTATTGACGACGCCAAAATGTTTGGTAAATTAATTGTATTTTAATTTACTTTATTAAATGTCAACCATGATATGTGTACTTGTGAAATGTATGTGCACTATATATGCTCGGATTTTCTCTGTAAATTAACTAATCTAAAATATGAGAAGATGAATGAATGTATTGATACAATTTGGAAACTAACAACACACAGGTTCCTTAAATCCAAAGTCCTAACTAACTAAATCAAAATGTTAAGATAAATATCTATATATATTATGTAAATCCAAAAATGAAAATAAATTCTTGAAAATCAAATCATGAAAGAGAAACAATTGAATTCTACTATTGCAGAATTAAACCTATTATGAATTAATTATTTGAAAAGAAATCCTTAAACTAAATTGCAATTGGAACAATAATATTCTAAGCAATGTGAGAAACTGATAATGGAATATATTTTACCCAAAGTAAAATTGCTTTTAAAAGGATATAATGATGAAATCTAATATATTCAAAGTAATTTTTTTTAACAAGAAACGATAATGAAATCTAAAGCTGCTTTCTAACAAGAAAATATAATGAAATCTAATCTATTCAAAGTAAACAAGAAATGATAACGAAATATAATGATAATTATATTCAAGACGGATTATTGATGTCTACAATTAATATATAGATGTGTATTCAAGGTTTAACATATCATAACTTAACAAAAACGAAATGTAATGGTCAAACAACTAACTAATACTGGAATCAAATGAAAGAATTTAATAATAGAAACCATAAATGCATTTGTATCAGTAACTCTTTTTTGGTATTTTATGGTTTATGACTACTTTGTACATAATAAAATCATTGTAATGAAGAAGACAAATTTCAAGTAAGAGTAATAATGTTTAAAGTAAAAGCTCAAACAAAATGTCACGCTCACAGGGGGCCTTCTTGGAGTGCAGAGTTGATCACTCAATCAGAATGCTTTTATGCATGCATTGAAAAGTAACAACAACTTGTATTAAAAGAGTGATGTATCAAATTGTCACAGAGAAATTATATACTTAATAACAATAACCATAACTATGAGTAAGGTTATTTATACAAATAATAAAAATGACTCATAATAGTTTTAAGCCAATCAACTACAATCGAACTTCACACCTATGAAATTGCTATTAAGAGTCTTGTCTCACTATTACTTGCTATTGCAAAAGAAAGTCATATGATATTTTGTATTTCATCATTTAAGTGTCTCACTCTCTTGATTCTCCATCTTCAGTGTGAAACTATGACATGCAATGACACAACCTTTGACATTACGATTTCTCATTGTGAAACCATTATACTTATTTCAGTGTTTTAGAATAGTTGGAAACTAATGGAGGCATGTCCACTGTCCACCCAAATGTAGGCCATCTAAACTGCAATCTCTCTTGTAGCTAACCACCCCCGAGTCAGATCCAAAATCTGAGGAAATGCTTGCATGGAATTCACACCAATGGATTGGTTAAACACTTAGGAGATGGATCCCATTGTCCAAGTGGTTTTCAACTACTCTCTAGCAGTAATCACCACAGTAACACACTTAATTCTCTTAGTTAAATCACAGGGTTATGCCCTAAGTTCCATAGGGGGGTCATTGCTAATACTATGAGGTTGAATCCATGGTCCATGTGGTATCACAACTATATTTTCATAGCAATCACCACAGGGGTCTGCAGTCCACTATCCAAGTGATTAAACACCTCTTAGTAAGCACCATAGTGACTCTAATTTTCATGTCTAGGTGGTTAACAACTATAAAACAAAACTATAGTTATTAAATCATCCACTGACCTTCCCGTTGGCCACTCAGGCACAAACACACAATCCAATGGCCTTAGATAAAAAATCACATGGATTAACTCCTAAGGCTACAGAGCACAACCTCAATAATCAACTCCAGCACTACCTAGTCATCTATATCACGCTCCTTAGCTCCACACCATCCAAAATTAGTCATGACATGCTTCTTTACTCAGAGAGAATGAGAGTTCCCATGCACTAGAACTAGAGAAAATAGGGAACCGATATCTACACACAATTAGGAATCAATCCCGAGAAGAGATTACATAGGCCAACCAAAGGCAAACGTGAAAGCCTGAGAGAACCAAAACCCATCTCAAGACCAACCATTCAAATTAGAATAATAAATTTCTAATCATATGAATTCCAACAAACCTAATTTCTCTTTTGTTGTGTATATATATATAGATAATTCCTCTGAGTCACTTTGTGCATCTAAGAGAGCATAAACTTGGCTCTTCCATGCATTTTAGAGGGTGTTTCTTGGCTATTCATGATTTTTCCTAAAGGATCATTCTGGTTGTCTCCTCAATCCATGAGTGGAGAAGAGGAATGTGCATCACTGTGTGCTTCCAGCACCTCAATCCAATATAATAAATTACTATAATCAAAATTCATTTCTCCTCTAATTACATCATAATAAATTTGTTAGGAAGTGCCTTTTCCCTTTTTGTAAAGTGGATTTCAACATTAAATTCAGGTGGGTATGGATTTTCAAAACATGCAAGCAAGTAGATAGCTTTCCTCAAACTAAGGATCTATAGGCTATCCTTACTTCATTTATTTTAATTAATTTTAAAAATAAATAGAAAATGTTTAATCAATGTATCAATCAACTGCGGTTCTCATGTTGTAATTGCATTTGCATTTAACATTACAAAAAGGGCGAGGTAAAATGAGAGATGTTATAGGTAGACTAAGTTTGTAGGTGTTATCTCCCACCTTATTTAGTATCTCAAAGAGATCATATTGTACAGCCTTGATTTTGTTACCATGACCCTATAACCTTTCCTTGTTCATTTATCCCACCTTAAATGAATTCACGATTCGGTGTTGATCATGCATAGTCTTGTATCGTTCCTATGACTTTTGCAACATCTTGTATACTTATATATGGATTTTCCTGATCTTATTAAAAAAAAATTATGCCCTTAAGGCATCCATAGTGAGATACTCGCTCGCCCCTCCTTGTTACCCATATGCAATATCCAAAGGTGAAAGTGGAAAATATTCAAAATAGGTTTCAAATGGGGACTTACTAGGAGAAGTGTGGATTTCTTTGTTATAAGAGTGATACACACACATACATGAAATTTTCATCCTACGTCTTCATATGCTTCTATTTATAGACCCTCAAAATTTAAACCAAATTCTTGTTGACTACTTCTATTTTCCCATATATCTATGGATGGAATGGTGTAGACATATTCAACTTTGTGTCCATATCCTCCCACAATGTAATCAAAATTCAATGAGAAATATTTTGTCCTCATCTAAAATTATGCTCCTTGGTATCCCAAATTTCACCTATACTTGTCCAAAGAACAAGTTTGTTTCTACTTTCCCATTAATGGCATTTTTATAGGGAATTAGAACACACATCTTACTGAACTTATCGACTACCATGAATAGGTGGTCATGTCCCTTCCTGGTTTTTGGTCAACCTCCCAAATATTCCATGGAAATTCTTTCCCAAGGACATGTGGTTATAGGTAAGGGATGGTATGGACCCTATTTTCTATTACTGGGCTTGTGGGGACAACAAAGCCATGCATACTCTTATTAACCTAGTTATTTCATCTTGCATCATGGACCAGTACATATACCTTTGAAAATTGGCCATTGTCTTCCCTATACCAAAGTATGCTACAACCTTGGAGGTGTGAACCTCTTTGATTGGTTGCAGTGACTCACATTAATGAACACATAACTTATTTAACCTATAGAGTAGCCCATCCAGGAGATGGTGTTAAATTTTGTTGTCACCATTGTGCTCATGAATCTTAGATTTAAACTATTGAAACACCTCTTGAAGTCCATATCCTCTGTATATGCCTCTCTTCCCACATCATGGGTGAAAGGATATATGTGAATCAAAGTTCCAAAATTTGTGATGTTTCATGCGGGTGGCCTTGAAAGCATGTTGGTCAACTTGTTTTGATGTCATTATTGTACTTGATCATTAAATGAAATTGTTGTAAAAACCCATCCACTTGTAATGATTGGTATGTTGTAGCTTACACTAGCCCTGTAAGTACCATAGTGGTCAGTGAGTTGTGTGGATTATTTTCTACTTTTCCATAAGATAATGCTTCCACTTCTTCGTAGCTTGCATCTGAGCATAGATCCTTTTGTCTTAGGTAAAACAGTTAATAATGGCCTCATGAAATACATCAAAATGGTAGAAAAATCATTCCTCCCTGCATCAAGAATGTTCCCATAACATACACTCTCACATATGTATCCACTTTAAAGGGATACTACAACTACAATAACGGAAAAATTAATGCTTGAAAAATCTTCTTCTTTAAATCCTTAAAGGCCCTCTATCGACACTTTCCCCACTATAAACTACTACCTTCATTCTTATGGCATGGAGGGGTGCTAATACTGCTGAAAATTAGGCTATGAATTTCCTTGGTTATTGTGTTTCCCCAACAAAAATCCTGACCTCAAACAATTTAGTAGGGACCAACCACTTTTTGATGGCCTCAAGCTTGGCACAATTTATCTTCAACTCTCCTCCACCTATGATAGCTTCCAGATACACCAAATACTATTGTGAAAAATCACATTTCTTGATATTTTCCAACATCTAGTGCTTCTTTAATTTCCCTAGCACTATAATCGTCCCTCCCACATTTACCCAATTTCACTGGCCTTCCATGGTAAACATGATACAAAGAGTTACTATGACATGACCCAACCTCCAAACTTTAGTTAAGGAAGTGGGAACTATTGGTTTATCGTAACATCAGATGTTCTCTAAGTCTCAAAAAATTTTGGGAGGCTTGGACACATGTATTCCAAAATACCCACAAATTGTTTTGGGAAATTCCACTTGAATTTGGTTTTATTTAAATAATTAATTATTTTTAATTTCCACTTGAATGTATAAACTTAAGGAATTAAAATAATTAAAGTATATTAATAGAAATGGGTGTGAATATTCTAGAAAAAGACAAAGATCAAGACAAATTAATATTATCCCTTGATTATGTTTTAATATTGGATGTTGATTTCTTAACAAGAAGGCTTATTGGGCATTTGGAAAACATATCGGGAGAGAGTCTGGAGATCGATTTCTCAAGTGTGCAGCACAGAGTAGCCGGAGAGATCATCGATTTAATTCTTGCAGTGAGGGGTAGGGATAGTTACGATTGGATATTTTTCCTGAGCCAGGAATACATTGGAGAGGAGGAAGAAGAGGACGTGGAAGAGGCAGCGTAAGGGCTACGTTGGGGCAGCACAGAGCCACGCAGAGGTAATGTTGAGCCTCTGAAGTGATCCACAATTTTGTTGAGGGTTAGTCAGATATAGTTTCGGAGAGTCGGGGTGTGAGATCAGAGGGCTAGAAAATCAACATCCAACCAACAGAAATATCAGTCGAAGGGAGTGACCCATTCCCCAGCTAGTGTGACGCAAATCTGCGGAGAGGTAGCACAAAGGTAGCGTGGGGCTTGTCAATTCAGGGTTGGGTCACTGCCAGATCTCCAATGTTAGTGTGAGGTAATCCTCACTAATTCTCTTTAATTCATATTCTCTGTGGATAGCTAGATTTGGGCATCCAGATTATATTCAGAAAAAACTACTACTTAATAATACAAACCCTCAGATGTTGCACAGGTTTTCCTGCATTGGGATTTTACGGGGACTTTGTCCAAAAATAATGGTGTCATATGTGTGTTTATTTATTCTCTCTCAGTTCTTATTTCCACATGTAATTTTTATGTAGCAAAGGTTGAAGTGTGATGTATTCAGTGTTTTCCTTAGATAAAAAGAAAATAAATTGTTAAGTAAAGATTAAAAATTAGGTGAATATTTTCCAGTTGCTATAATAAGATTTCAAATTTAGGAAATTTTCATATGTTACCAGAGCGCAGGGGAAGAAAGAGAGTAGAGCCAGAATATCCCAACACTGAGAAGAAAAGGGAGATAGAAGAGTTACGTAGGCAGCAGATCGAATCCCCAGAGGGATTGCGTAGTCCAGTCTAGAAGAGAAATATTTTCATGGAAAAATATCCCCCTAAGTGAGTCGACAAAGAGAAAGATTTCCAGATTGAAATTTTCTGGTGACGAAGAGAGAAACGCAGCATTTTCAGTGCAGAGTAGTCTTCATGTGGGACATATATTTTTGTTGCAGCATTTTCCGGTGCAGAAAAGCGTCATAAGAAGGAAGAGGAAGCACGTTGAGGGAATTCTGACCTCAGAGAATTTCTTGCCCATAAATTATAGTTTCCCACACAGAAGCAACAGAAACCAAGATTTATTTTTCTCACTACATCAAGGAATGCATAGAGCCAGTTGCGCAGAGGGTTAGAGGCAACATTTGACATTTGTTTGGATGAGATGGAAAAATCCCAGTTGAGAGATCGGTATTGGTTGAAGGGTTTTTCCAACCATGTGATCAAGAAGGTAAGGATCTCCTTGCTTATATATGAGCATTATCTTGAAACCTTCATTGATAGTGTGGTAGTTGTAGCCATAGATCTGGATCCTTTGAAGGCCTACAAGAAGGATATGGCCAAAGCCAAGAGACTGATCCTCGACGAAGTGAGGGATCATATTGTTTTGCACATTTCTGGAAAAGGGACTACCAAGGAGATGTGGGATGCATTGGCTACGATGTATGAGGGATATTTTGAGAAGTTAAAGATGTTCTTAGAGGAGAAGATGAGATCCACGAGGATGAAAAATGGAGCGCACATGTATCTATTCCTTTCGAAGCTTCAGGAAGTTTGAGATCAGCTGTTAGCTGTAGGGTTAGCACCTCAGGCCATAGAGATGGTAATATTAGCCCTGAATTCAGTCTCTGAAGAGTGGAAATTCTTTTTCCAAATTATTCTTGGCAGAGAGAAGTTTTTAGATTGGGAAGGGATGTGGCCCGCTCTTTAGCGGGAAGAGATGAGGCGATACTTAGTCAAGTGCAAGCTTGACGATAGCAGAAGTGGTAAGACGAAGCCCAAGGAGGAGGAGAAGAATGCAACCCTTGCATCAAAGGCGTAGAAGGATTATCAGAGGTGAAAGAAGGACATATCAAATATTAAATGTTTCTAGTGTGGCGAGCTTGGTCACTACGCTATGCAGTTTCCTCTCAAGAAGAAGGAAAAAAACAAGAAACATGATCCATAGGCTCCAAGAGCGAGGATCAGTGAGGATGATTTTGCTATGATTTCCCACATATATCCAGGGGAGAACTAGGGTGATCTAGAACTGTAGTTTGAAAGAGCTACATATGGGCAGGATCCTTGAGGAATCCACTTCTTAGATAAGTACCTTGCTACAAGATCCCATATTAGAAACAACAGGATGTACCAGTATCATTTGGTGCAAAGGAGTGTCAGAGTGACATTGCAGTGGCTAGAGAGCGCCAGATACTGAGTAGCACAGAGAAGATTTGGCTGCAATGCAGTTGGCATAGTGTAGATTCAACAGTAGCACAGAGGCTTCAGAGGGTCAGCGCAGAGACTAGCAACAGTCAGATATTTAGTATCATATGCATCATGTTGAACACCTAATTCATTATTTTGGATGTTTTTCTACTACAATAGTAACATAGTTGCAGTGCGGATGCATTTGGCAGTAGTATGCAGGGTCAGCGGCAGCATAGATGCAACAACGCAGTAGTTGGTGGACAGCATGGTCAGACATCAACAACACAGAGGGATATGTTACAGAGTCAGTGTGATACCTCAAGAGGATGCATTACTAGACCACATTATTCGCTAAGAGGGAGTGTTGATTTCTGGTAGCATCAAATGTGCCCTAAGTCTCAAAATTTGTAGGGAGGCTTGGACACATGTATTTCAAAATACCCAGAAATTGTTTTGGGAAATTCCACCTGGATGTGGTTTTATTAAAATAATTAATTATTTTTAATGGGATCCTAAATATAGAATTAGGGAATTAAAATAATTAAAGTATATTAATAGGATTGGGTGTGAATCAAGTCAAGTTAATCTTAGCCCTTGATTATGTTTCAATCTGTGTCGTTGATTTCTCTATGACAAGGTTATAAGAGAAGGCATGATGGGAATTTGGAAAACATATCGGGAGAGAGTCTAAAGATCGATTTCTCAAGTGATCAACGTAGAGTAGTCGGAGAGATCATCGAGTTGATTCTTTTAGTGAGGGGTAGGGATAGTTCCAGTTGGCTATTTTTCCTGAGCCAAGAACACATGGAAGAGAATTCAGAGAAGAGGATGCATAAGAGGTAGCGTAAGGGCTACATTGGGAAGCACAGAGCCATGTAGAGGCAGTGTTAAGCCTCTCAAGAGATACACAATTTTGATGAGGGTTAGTCAGATCCAATGTCGGAGAGCCAAGGTGTGAGACCGGAGGGCTAGAAGATCAGCATCTAGCCAGCAGAAAGATCAGTCGAAGGGACTGATGTAGTCCCTAGCGACTGTGACGCAGATATGCGTAGAGGCAGCACATAGGAAGTGTGGGGCTTGTCAGTTCAGGGTTGGGTCGGTGCCAGATCTCTAGTGTTAGTGTGAGGTAATCCTCACTAATTCTCTATCAGTCATATTCTTTTTCGATAACCAGATTTGGGCATCTAGATTTTTATTTAGAAAAACTATTGCTTGATAATACAAACCCTCAACTGCTGCACTGATTTTCCCACATTTGGTTTTTCTGGGGACCTAGAATCTCAAATACATGCATGAAAAGGTTTTGGTGTGGTTATAGGCCTCCAACCACATGAAAAACACTACTTCCATGTGGTTGTTACCCAACACACCCAGTTCAGAAGGTGCGGTCGTGATATCTGAGCCACCTTTCCAGGCCATCCTCCAGACCATTGCCCATAATTGCATGAGACTTTTCAAAGTCATAATTGACATGAAAAAAAATCTAAACATTCAAACTTGGAGGCAGAATTTGACCTAAAAAAACCATAACATACTAGTAATTTCGCCAAACACATGGAAAACATGTAAGCTACCAGAAATGAATGCATATCTAATCATATTTGTCTAAGATTCATCTTAGAATCACCAATAAGGTTGTATTCCCTCTCCACATAGTTTCAACGACACTTATTAGTACATACATTCATCAAACAATCAATAAATAAATGATTCATGACAATACCCATAGATAATACATCTCATATAACCAGAAAACCATGACAACTCAACCATAATATCACCAACATAATCACTACAAGTATACATGAATCATAGTATAAGAATAGATCTTATTAATATATGAAAATATCAACCAATTCAGGGACTTCCAAGTACCACACAACCATAGATGGGTTGAACCAAATCTCTCTTTTATCCAATCATTTCCACTCCATATTCCAAGCATGAATGTGGGATCTCATGGAATAAATCAAAACAAAACCAAACCAGGGCTTCCATCAGCCAAACCAGTAACAACCACCTCAACCCTCAACCACAATGATTCCACCTCCATGGTTAGACATCATTAACACCAACTAGATTGGCCTCTACCTAGTTTTCCATGGATCCATGAACTAGAAACTCAACCCAAATCCTTCCAAGGCTCCAGAGTGTTTGTTTAACCTAACTCCACGGACTAGTAACTGAGCCCACCAAGGGTTCTAGATCATTTGTCCCAACCTAGGCCCCAATAATAGTAACTCAACCCCAATTTTTTCAAGGGCTTCTAGAGTGTTTTTTCCAAACCATGACCATAAGGAATTATGAGAACCAATAAAAAAAACAATTAAATGGAAAAACCCACAACACCCTGGTTATCCAGGAAATAGAAAGGCAAGGATAAAACCATTGTCAATCCAATAAAGTTTAAATTCCAATGAAAACACATAACCAGAAAGCATGCATATACATATCAGCAAGGAAATCACATGTGCAATCTGTTACATGCCAAGCAATATAGTTGTAGTTGTTGATCGAACTTTTTCCTTCTGCTTTCCTGCTTTCCTTTACCTTAATTCTCCAATCCAAGTGAATTCCCAAGTGCTCGAAGAATGGTCCATGAATAATATAAGTGTGCAAGAGTATGAGAGAATGAGAGAATGGAAGAGAGATCCACCCAAAAATTGTCAAAAGGCTAGCAAATGATCCTTATAATCCTTTTTTATCATTGAGGCCTCCATTTTCTTCATTTTCCTTCATTTTTATTTCAATTTCCCTCTCATACAAAAATGTGTCTCTTCAACTCCCTCTTCTCCTATTTTCCTTTATTTCATAAATAAAAAGCCAATTATTTCCACTTTTTCTATTCTAATGCCTTTTCCAATTTCCATAGCCATTAATTAATCACCAATGATACTCATCACTATATTTTTCCCAATATTCATCTTGGAATACCTCCCATGACCTTGTTCTTATTTTATTTACATAGAAAATCAACCAGGGGTTGTTACAAGGACTACATAAAATGTGAGATGTGTTCCTCCCAAGTATCATTGTATACCAGTATAGCTACCAAATAAACAATAACATATGAATATATAAAAGGGCACAATATATTATTCATTAATCTCATGAACATAGTTGATGCTTTACATTGGCCAAACGACATGAATAACCACTCATACAAACCTTGTCTAGATTTGAAGGTGTTCTTCCAATTGTCTTCTTCTCTAACTTGAATATGATGATACTTCACTTTAAGTCTAACTTGGTGAAGTATTTGGTTTGTTGCAACTAATCAAACATATTATCTATCTTGGACAACTTGTACATGTTCTTGAGCATGATTTTGTTTAACTCCCTGTAATCAATACACATTCAAGTTCCATCCTTCTTTGGCAGCATGATGATGGGTGACCCACATGGTGATATACTTTATTGAATGGCGCCCTATTACAGTAGCTGCTAAAATTGATTCTTCACCTTTTTTACCTCTATAATGGACTTCCTGTATAGCCTAATTTTTAGAAAGAGAAAGTTCTTGTGGAAAATCAAAGGTTATGTATATTATTGATGACTTTCCTTACTTGATAATTAATTTTCATGTTATTTGACCTTTCATTACTTATTATTCTTTGTTCATCAAGAAATTACCAAAAACAATGAAGATCACAATGAGA